>JABSTT010002491.1:0-39460 GCA_013339685.2 Hyalomma asiaticum | reverse complement strand
AAAATGAGCAAAGGCAGGCCCGTTACATAGAACAGGCAGTAAAGAAAAAGGTGTGACCAGATGCTTTTCAAGCACAGTGCGGCATGTGTCCAATCGGCATGGAAGTCATCGGCTTCAAGACTGTAAAGAGTTGGTGTGGCCCTCATGGTAAGCTGCAGGACCTCAAGGCAAATTTTGAAGCCTGCTGGCAAAAGAATGGCAGTGGAAGGAGGTCCCTGAACAATGGCTATAGTGGCAGGCCAGTAAGAATACAGGCTAGCGAACATTGGCTTAGGATGGCATATTACTGGCTGCATGGTGGCCCTGCATTCGCGCCATGTTGCGAACATTGGCATTTGTGAATTGGTCCTATGTTCCTGACATCTTGGCATTCGTGAACTGGCCCTATGTTTCTTTCATCCTGGCAACTACACTGGCATACTGTCAACACAGTGTTGGCATGAATGCTGGTCCTACATTGGAGCAAGTTGCACTTGGCTCATATGCCAACTTTGGACCAATGTTCGTGCCATTCTTTTCGAACATTGGTCCATGGCTCGGCCAATGCAGGTGTGCTGCCTGGGATATATTAACAAAGCAAACGAACTCCCGCGTAATACACCCACAAGTAGAAAGGGATCCCCCACGCGACACAAGAGTATATACAGTCCTAGGTGAGCGCTCGCACGTTCTACAGCAGGCCAGCGGTCGACCCTCAGAAGCCGGTCGTGGAAGACGAGGTACGGCTTGCGATGTAGCTGGGCGAGTGGTGGCCGAATCGCCGCGCAGATAGGTAGGCACGGGACCGCTCAGGAACCAGCCAGGTACTGGGCAGGAGTCGTACGCCCGGGACACCAGCGGTCGCAGTAGCGCGGCCAGTCAGGAGGCTGCCCAGCGATAGTCCCGGGTAGCCCTCACGAACCTGGTTCGGATCTCAGCTGCTGCTTCCTTTTTTTTATTTTTTTCTTCGCCGCCACCACCAGGCGCTCTCTTTTTGGCCGCCAGGTGCCCCATTCGGCGCTGTTCTCGTCGTCTTCGTTCTAGTTTTACTACAGAAAGCACCTATATGCACCTTTAGAGGTGCTTCTAAGAAGTGTGCACTCAGGAAATTTCTCATGCAGAGACATTGGTAAGCATCTCATGTTTTGATACTCTGGTAACCTTGTGTTCGTGAAAAGATGGTTTCCGTCATCTAGGCATAGCACGCAGAATAACACTGGAATTTTCGGCTATTTGTAATGCAAATAATTGTGAAAATGACACTCCTAAGGTTTAGCGACGTAATCTGTCCTGAATTCTTTACTCGGAACACTTGCTAGGAACGACGTTTTATGCACTTCCAGTGCGCAACTGCTGTATTCACTAAAGAAACGGGCGAAATACATTGAAAGGTAATGCTTAGCAAAACAAAAAAGAAAGCACCTATATACACCTTTAGATTTCGTTCTAAGAAGTGTGCCCACAGGAAATTTCTCATGCAGGAACATTAGTCGGCGTCTCATGTTTTGATGCTCTTGTAAGCATGTGTACGTGAAAAGACTGTTTCCGTCATCTGGCCACAGCACGCAGAATAGCAATGGAATGTTTCTCTATTTGGAATGCAAATAATGGTGAAAATGACACAGCTAACCTTCAGCGAGGTAAGGGGTTCCGAATTCTTTGCTCGGAACACAAGTGCACGAAACGACGTTTCATGCACTTGCAGTGCGCAACTGCTGTATTCAATAAAGAAATGGGCGAAACACATTGACAGGTAATGGTTAGAACCTATATACACGTTTAGATCTCCTTCTAAGCACCACACAGCAGATATCTCGTGCAGAGACACTGGTCTGCGTCTCAGCTTGTGATGCTCTGGTAACCTTGTGTTCCTGAAAAGACTGTTTCCGTCATCTGGACATGGCTCACAGAATAGGACTGCAATTTTCGGCTATTTGTAATGCAAATAATGGTGAAAATGACACTCCTAAGCTTTAGCGACGCAGGCGGTCCAGAATTCTTTGCTAGGAACACTAGTGCAAGAAACGATGTTTTATGCCCTTACAGTGCGCAACTGCTGCATTCACAAAACAAACGGGCGAAACACCTTGAAATGTAATGGTTATGAAAACAAGCAAAGCACCTATATACACCTTTAGATTTTGTTCTAAGCAGCGTGCACAAGGAAATTTCTCATGCAGGAACATTGCTCTGCGTCTCATCTTTTGATGCTCTGGTAACCTTGTGTTCCTGAAGAGACTGTTTCCTTCATCTGGGCATAGCTCGGAGGATAACACTGGAATGTTTGCCTAATTGGAATGCAAATAATGGTGAAAATCACACTCCTAAGCATTAGCAACGCAGGCGGACCCGAATTCCTTGCTAGGAACCCAAGTGCAAGAAACGACGTTTTATGCACTTACAGTGCGCAACTGCTGTATTCACTAAAGGAATGGGGGAAACAGTTTGAAAGGTAATGGTTAGCAAAGAGACAAAGAAGGCACCAATATACACCTTTAGATTTCCTTCTAAGTGTGCACACAGGAAATTTCTTATGCAGAAACATTGGTCCGTGTCTCATGCTTTTGATGCTCTGGTAAGCTTGTGTTCGTGAAAAGACGCTTTCCTTGATTTGGGCATGGCTCGCAGATTAACACTGCAATGTTTGGCTATTTGGAATGGAAATAATGGTTAAAATCACACTCTTAAGCTTTAGCGAAGTAAGTGGTCCTGAATTCCTTGCTAGGAAGTGAAGCACAAGAAACGATGTTTTATGCGCTTACGGTGCGCAACTGCTGTATTCACTAAAGGAACGGGCGAAACACTTTGAAAGGTAATGGTTAACAAAGAGACAAAGAAGGCACCAATATACACCTTTAGATTTCCTTCTAAGTGTGCACACAGGAAATTTCTCATGCAGAAACATTGGTCCGTGTCTCATGTTTTGATGCTCTGGTAACCTTGTATTCCTGAAGAGACTGTTTCCTTCATCTGGGCATAGCTCGCAGGATAACACTGGAATGTTTGCCTAATTGGAATGCAAATAATGGTGAAAATCACACTCCTAAGCATTAGCAACGCAGGCGGACCCGAATTCCTTGCTAGGAACCCAAGTGCAAGAAACGACGTTTTATGCACGTACAGTGCGCAACTGCTGCATTCACTAAAGGAATGGGGGAAACAGTTTGAAAGGTAATGGTTAGCAAAGAGACAAAGAAGGCACCAATATACACCTTTAGATTTCCTTCTAAGTGTGCACACAGGAAATTTCTCATGAAGAAACATTGGTCCGTGTCTCATGTTTTGATGCTCTGGTAAGGTTGTGTTCGTGAAAAGACGCTTTCCTTGATTTGGGCATGACTCGCAGATTAACACTGCAATGTTTGGCTATTTGGAATGCAAATAATGGTGCAAGTCACACTCCTAAGCTTTAGCAACGTAAGTGGTCGTGAATTCTTTGCTAAGAACAAAAGTGCAAGAAACGACGGTTTATGCACTTACAGCGCACAACTGCTGTATTCACTAAAGAAACGGGCGAAACACCTCGAAAGGTAATGGTTAGCAAAGGAACAAGGAAAGCACCTATACACACCTTTGGATTTCCTTATAAGTGTCACATAGGAAATTTCTCATGCAGAAACAATCGTCTGCATTTGATGTTTTGATGCTCTGGTAACCTTGTGTTCCTGAAAAGACTGTTTCCTTTCTCTGGGCATAGCTTGCAGGATAACAATGGAATGTTTGGCTATTTGGAATGCAAATAAAGGTGAAAATCACACTCCTAAGCTTTAGCGACGTAGGATGACCCGAATTCATTTCTAGGAACACAAGTGCAAGAAACGACGTTTTATGCACTTACAGTGCGCAACTGCTGTATTCACTAAAGGAACGTTCGAAACACTTTGAAAGGTAATCGTTAGCAAAAAGACAAGGAAAGCACCTCTATACACCTTTAGATTTCCTTCGAAGTGTGCACGCAGGAAATTTCTCACGCAGAAACATTGGTCTGCGTCTCATGTTTTGATGCTGTTGTATCCTTGTGTTCGTGAAAAGACTGTTTCCGTCATCTGGGCGTGGCTCGCAGAATGACACTGCAATGCTTGGCTATTTGAATGCAAATAATGATGAAAGCCACACTCCTAAGCTTTAGCGACGTAGGCGGACCCGAATTCCTTGCTAGGAACTGAAGGGCAACAAACGATGTTTTATGCACTTACGGTGCGCAACTGCTGTATTCACTAAAGGAACGGGAGAAACACTTTGAAAGGTAATGGTTAGCAACGAGACAAAGAAGGCACCAATATACACCTTTAGATTTCCTTCTAAGTGTGCACACAGGAAATTTCTCATGCAGAAACATTGGTCCGTGTCTCATGTTTTGATGATCTGGTAGCTTTGTGTTCGTGAAAAGACGTTTTCCTTGATTTGGGCATGGCTCGCAGATTAACACTGCAATGTTTGGCTATTGGGAATGCAAATAATGGTGCAAGTCACACTCCTAAGCTTTAGCATTGTAAGTGGTCCTGAATTCTTTGCTAGGAACAAAAGTGCAAGAAACGACGGTTTATGCACTTACAGCGCACAACTGCTGTATTCACTAAAGAAACGGGCGAAACACCTTGAAAGGTAATGGTTAGCAAAGGAACAAGGAAAGCACCTATACACACCTTTGGATTTCCTTATAAGCGTCACATAGGAAATTTCTCATGCAGAAACAATCGTCTGCATTTGATGTTTTGATGCTCTGGTAACCTTGTGTTCGTGAAAAGACCGTTTCCATCATTTGGGCATGGCTCGCAGAATAACACTGCAATGTTTGGCTATTTGGAATGCAAATAATGGTGCAAGTCACACTCCTAAGCTTTAGCAACGTAAGTGGCCGTGAATTCTTTGTCAGGAACAAAAGTGCAAGAAACGACGGTTTATGCAATTATAGCGCACAACTGCTGTATCTCTTGCGAATAAACAAACACTCGCGAAAGTTGCAACTAAAAAGAATTTATGACGTTTCGAGACCACTACGGGTCTCTTGTTCACATGAACAAGAGACCCGTAGTGGTCTCGAAACGTCATAAATTCTTTTTAGTTGCAACTTTGGCGAGTGTTTGTTTATTCGCAAGAAATGTATGCCCCTCGCCAGACAGTGTTCCGTCGAACCCTGGACTACAACTGCTGTATTCACTTAAAGGAACGGGCGAAACAATTTGAAAGGTAATGGTTAGCAGAGGAACAAGGAAAGCCCCTTCATACACCTTTAGATTTCCTTCGAAGTGTGCACACAGGAAATTTCTCATGCAGAAACATTGCTCTGCGTTTCATGTTTTGATGCTCTGGTAACCTTGTGTTCGTGAAAAGAGCGTTTCCTTCATTTGGGCTATGGCTCGCAGAATAACACTGCAATGTTTGGCTATTAATTTTGAACGCAAATAATGGTGAAAGTCACACTCCTAAGCTTTAGCGACGTAGGCGGACCCGAATTCTTTGCTAGGAACACAAGTGCAAGAAACGACGTTTTATGCACTTACAGTGCGCAACTGCTGTATTCACTAAAGGAACGGGGGAAACACTTTGAAAGGTAATGGTTATCAAAGAGACATAGAAGGCACCAATATACCCCTTTAGATTTCCTTCTAAATGTGCACACAAGAAATTTCTCCCCAGGCAAAAAAACAGTCAGAGCACTCTTGACTGGCCTTTAGGATTCTTGCATGCCACATAGGAATTTTTAATTGCGGCAGTTAGCTACAGTTAGGATTGCTGACTGCTGCTCTCCGTTACAAATAGGATTCTTGACTGACGCCTGCCCTCACAATTAGGATCCTTGACTGTGGTCTGCCCACACGGTTAGGGTTCTTGATTGCGGCCTGCACTTACAATTAGGATTCTTGACTGCGGTCTGCCAATACGGTTAAGATTCTTGATTGCGGCCTGCCTTCACAATTAGGATACCGCGTGGTCTGCCCATACGGTCAGGATCTTGAATGCCGGAGTTAGGACTAATCAGACAGCCATGGGAAAAGCCACGCAAACATGCATGGCTCTTCTTAATGTGCGGGTTGCAAACCAACTATATCTCAGTGAAATTTACCTTTGTCACACCGAACCTGCGGCGACGCGCTGGACAGCGTGCTTGTGTGCCGTCGTCCGCAGGTTCCATACGGAGCAAAAGTGGCGATCGAGAAGGGTATCCCGATCGTATTCACACGTACGTATTTGCGTCGTCCTGTTACCGAAGAGCCGAAACGTGATTTTAAAGAATCGTCCTGCAATTTTTGCTGCGCATCGGCTCGTATACAACATTATCGATTTGAATGCGAGTTTTCTTGCGATGCTTGGTGTGTGCCGAATTCAGCCCACTCCAGTGACCGATCGCTTGGCCGCGGGAGCAGTTGATCGTGTTCGTGACTCCCGGCGGCAGATAACATTTTAAATATCACATCTCGGCTACAGATAGTTGAGAAATGAGTCATCTGAATGATCTGAAGATCGAGCAATCACTCGAGGGACATGTACACGTACGTAGTCGCTCTCATCGCCGTTCTCAATTCTGCCGGGTGCAGTCGGTCGTAGAGCGTCACATTTCGACCGAGTGATATCTGCGGCAGTGTACAGCGGCGTATATGTTAACAAAATTATACACCGCTATGTGCACCAACCACCACCGTGGACACCAGCACAATAATAGAGAGATGCATGTAGTCGACGTAATATAAACATTATACTATCTGCGTGGACGTAGTGGCTGCAGCTCGATACCACACCACATTGGTGGGATTGGGGCTGGTTCAAACCGCGGCATTATTTCTTTTCTTCGGGTTTCTTTTTTTTTCTACTTTAACTTCGCTGCTAGGAAGGAACCGTATGATGCTCTTTTCAAAAAGAACCGCATTCGTACTCTGGCCACAGCGAAGCACCGAAGGCGCAGGGCCGGGCGAAACAACGCTGGCAAAATAGTCGCACTAAAATGCTCATCGCGAACATGACGAGCAAGCAACCTTATCATCTGTTTGTCGTTACGTCTGGACATTTACTTTCGAGTTACCGTAGCTCTGGTGCCTACGCTGACTGTAGCATATGCAGTACGTAACGTAAACAAATTTCTTGCTGGCTCGAACGTGTCTGTTTGCCAGCGTACGATATTGTAGTATTGGGGAAAACACTTCATCTAACAGTACAAACGCACCTTGCTAAACACGCAAACTGTGCCCATGGAGAGCAAAACCTGCCTTGTGCTCCGCGATCTGCACAGTAGGGGTGGCATTTTCAACAATTCTATGGGGCAATTATCTCTTATACTTGATGCACTGGCATGCGCCGTATGCAACACATGTCGTATCGATTGCAGCAGTTGGTCGCGCATAAGCGTGCTGTGTGGCTCTAGTAATGCATCACAAGTCAGTGAATATATTTTGCAGAGGGCATTTGCTGCCAGCGCTCAGCGAACGTGGGTATACGTGTCGATGTAAACAACGCAGATATATGAGAACTCTGCGGAGAAAATATATGGTCTAAATGATCCGACATTCACATGAAAATGCACGCGGACAATGGATCAATGTCACGTCCGTATTTATCAGTACGTGTTAATTATCACCTACATTAAGGCCGCACAGATAACAGCTCTTTTAAGTACGAGAAATGATCCAACTGAGGCCGCATTGTGCGTGCAGAATTCGGTATCAGGTGCCGCAATGTTCGGATGATTTTAGACAAATTAGGCCAATATCTGCCGATAATCTTTCCTTGATTCATGCACCGCGGTTGTACGTTATTGTTCCTCTTACAGCATCATATGAAAGAGCACCCAAGCGTTCGCGTATCAAGGATCACGCACGTTCCTCTCCGTTAAGTTCTTTACGTGCTTTGGCAATTGTGCGAAACACGATAATTCCAGAGGAAGCATGAGTAAAACGTACATGCCGAATATTTACAAAACGCAGGAGAAACAAACGAGAAAAAAAAAAAAAACGTCAGGTGCGTAGCTCATGCGCCTGTGCAACGTATTTATTCGCAGTTTATCCGCTTATTAGACGCACATAACGGCTCAAACTGGCTCTGCTTTAAAGCCTGCGAACATATTGCAACGTTTGTGAGAAAAACGAAGGCTACTACAAGCAAGAAACTGTATTTGAAACCGCTCAACGATGAGAAGCGTGATGGCAAAGCGAGGCCGCAACACACAGATGTGGCTGCAATCTCTGAGGCAATAACAAACAGTATGCTAACTATTACACTTTTTTTTTCCGTACATGGTGTCATGATCACGCAAGTAAGCAATAAATAGTGCGTCATAATAAGTGTAGGAACACTGTAATCCGCTAAAGAGAGAAACTGATTTTCAAAAACTATTTGTGGCTTCGTTGAACTATAAATATAGCCTCCGTGATGACAAGCTGAAGCGCTAGGTGGTGCACCACTCGTCGTGCCTTTTACGAGGGAAAGTCGCGGTGTCCTACCTCTACCGCTTCATCACTGGCGATTAGTTCTTGTAAATGCTGTTAATGTGGCATAACCATATCATAATGCGTCCTCACCAGTGGAGCAAGAACACTTTGAACCGAAATTGACGTGCGTACGGGAAGAAAAGAAGCGCTGTATGGTCACCCAGTGCCGCATGTGCATAGCTCGACTCTCGGTGCATTCTTTGTTGTGCCATACCATGTTTCAGCGTCGGTGGTACGGAATGTGTGTGGTTTTAATGAACGGGACTCTGTGCGGCGTCGAGGTTGCATTTGTTCAAGTCATCGTGCACCGGCGGATGCTCCCGAAAGCTCTCGCTCGACGGACGTCGTGCTAGGTGCTCAACGCGCGCTCGGTGGTAACTTTTCTTCATAAGGTAAGTTCACTGTCACTTTATTTGTGTCGCTTGCATGGCATTGCGAGCTGTGTGCACTGTTCCCAAAGGCTAGTGGGCATTCACGGTGGCAAAAATGATGCGAGAACATTTATTTAAAAAGTGCGTTGAAACTTTGTGCTCCTATGTTTACAACGTTGAAGTAACGTTGCGGCTAAGACTATGCGCAGCTGAGAGCGAGCGCGCCCGTTGCCCTATATGCAAATTTCAATTCGTAAAACAGCCCGTGTAGTTTGTGCACAATACAAACCGCGGTGAAGATTTGCGCTCTCGTGCAGTACAGGTCATAGTGCGGAAACTAACCATCAGCTTTTGTCAAGGCGACAGGGTGAGCGCTAAACGTGTTGCCTTGTGCTCTTGTTTATCCCTGCCTTCTCTGTCTTCGCTCGTCCTGAACAGCGCTACACGCTCACTAATCATGACATACCAACTTACCCAAACTGCAACGCTTTTGATCTAACCATCAACCTCAAAGCCCGGTCACAGATTAGCACAGCTGGGACAGCCGCAATTGAATTTGTACGCCACTGTCGATTTGCACGAATTTGGACAGGGCTCGATTACAATCCAAAGCACACTTGTGATGTTGGTGTAACTTGTTGCTATGTGCATTCAGTAGCATCACTATTATGCTAGCGCTCACTGTCTGCCTCGAACAGATAATGTAACATTAAACAGCGTGAGGTCCTTGAGCACAAACACATGAGCTTGTACAGTGTGTGTGATATTCACTTTCTAACCTGGGCGCGCTCGCTCATTCTTGCCTAAAAAAAATGTATTTTTCTCTGCTCTCTCTCTCTCTCTCTCTTTGTGGCCATAGGAAGTGTATGTAATCGTTGTAAACTGTCTTACAAAATGCTTCAGATGTGTTGCTAAACCTAATGTCTAATACATGTTTACCTGAAAAAAAACTTATTGAGGCGTGCCAAGTTGGTATAGCTAATTTGTCATTTTCTTGTCCCAAAAGGCTAGTTGCTGTTGTTCTGCTGGAGCTGAAATGTCTGCCCCAGGTCCCTGTCTCAAGAAAAGGCCACGTTATTGCTGTAAAAGTGGGAATGATTTGTTTCTTTCAACTTTGTGCATTGACTTAAGACACATTTAAAACAGGGCTGCCGCAAATGATCAGCGTCGGCTGGGTCTTCACTTTCACCGTTTTCGTTCTTTCTGCTGGTCAGTCTGGCATGCTTTCCGTGTGTTCTCAGCTTGTGCATTTAAATATGCTGTCAAGAAATTACTGATAGTTTGGAGTATGATTTTGTTTTGTGCTCTATTACTTATTTATAACTGTTCGAATTCACTGAGCATTATGTTATCAGATGTGTGACAGCACTGTCTCAGAAACATAGAAGTTCTACTGCTTTGGTGCGTTAAAGAATCGCAGGAGTTCTGCAACAGCTGCTGTGAGCAATGCATGTGTACTCGCACTGCTCTCTCCTGTAATAAATAATACAAGGTTTTTCACGTCATTGTCTGAAGCTATGTTGTGAATTGAGATGCTTATTCTCTGTGTGGCTCATTTTAACTCGCATGAACAGGAAACCAGCTACATTGTCAAATCAGAAGCCAAGGCTGGAAATAAATGTTTGAGGAAAAAAAATCGACTCATTTGCTAAAGTTTATCCTTGTCCATGCAGTCTTGGAGACAAGGTTTGCTGAGCCATAACAGGGACATGGACCTAAAGAAGCTCTGACTGCAGACTACTGATGTTCATTCCAGTCTGAGCATCAGTCGCCGAGCCTTAGTCAGCACTGTTTTCCAAGGCGCACTCATCGCAGTTCGGGCCAACCAGTGGCACCAGCAGTGGGATTTGTTTCCTTGACTTTAAGGTAGTGTATTAAATTCATATCATATCAGTTTTCACATATTACATATCAGTTTTCACCAGCTTACAGCACAAAAGGGATGAGGGCAAAGACAAAAGAAGGTGACAACACAGCGCTTGCATTGTCACCTTCTTTCATCTTCATCCTCGTCCCTTTTGCGCTGTAAGCTGGTCAGAAATGAACTATCACCAGCTAGCCCAGATTTCCCGTCATGTGCATATTATCAGCTTTCGCTGATCCGGCCCTCATTCGGCCAATGAAATTGGTTTATTACATCAATTGGTCAAGTTAATTGACAGGCAAACACAGCCCTAAAATGCAAAGCTTGAATATGTTTGCATTGTGTGGGATCCCTTTACTAAAAACTCATTATTAACAAGTTGCGGAAAAGACAGAGAAAAGTGTGTTTGTTTTATTTATACTAAATTCAAAAGTTCGGACTTATTGTCACAGTTGATGGTGTGAAGATTCCCACAGGTAGTGACGTGCGCACAAGATCAGAGGAGCGCATAGGACACAAGCCTCTAGCTTTTGTTCTGTGCTTCCATCTTTTGTGCTCGCATCGTTGCCTTATATTCACACCATGAATATGTACCAACTGGCCCAGCAAACCACACAGCTCAACTAGTCACCGTTGACGTTGGCAAACGATGTTCTCTCACTTCAAGTGAGAGCATGGAAATACTGTTTAGGTACGTTACATAATGTAGTTAAATGCAAATTTGCACTTGACCCTTCACTATATGCAGGCCCTCTTTCCGCAATGTGTACACACCGCGATGATCCTCATACACAAACACCTATCTATGCTGGAACAGACACCTATAAGTTCTCCCTCTTTCCATGGACTATTTCGTAACGGTATCTTCTCTTCATGCCATACATGCAACTGTTTTGTTTAACCTGTACATGTTCTAGTATGTGTTTTTTGTTGTAAATTACAGTCCTTGGAATAGAGGTGTACCTGCATGCATATTTTATTTATATACCCCAATATTGTAGTTCATGGTGTTTCTTTATAGGTAAGTTTCTTCGTATCTTCCTTTCTTTTCTTTGTAATCAAGTTAGCCAACCATGCGTGTAAATGGTGTCTCTTACACCCGTTTGTCTCTGTCAGTGTTCCATGAAGTGCAAAAAACACCAGGACAGACGAGTAGACAGGACGAGGTGCTACTAACAAACAAAGTTCATTGCAACGAAGTCACATCTAATATAGGTAAAGGTTCGTGGGAACAAAGAAAGTGTGAAGAAAATAGAAAATGGAAAAAATACATCAATCTCAAACCACAATGGTTTTTGAGCAATTAGCGGACAGATGCGCCATTTCTCTGTCAACAGCAAGGAAGGACAACTAGCGCACATGAGCTTTTGAGTTCCTATTTTGTAGGCCTCGGTGATTTCCCTTGTTAGCCGGCAAGGATTTTTAAGAATTGTGGAGCATTTGCGAGAGTCCGGGTAGCAATGACATTCTTGGCAGTGCCCATCAAGGTGGCCATTGTCAGCTTTCTTCACATTGTTGTGATGCTCACACATTCTGATATTGATACACCTTCCCGTCTGTGCTATATACTGTCTGCTGCAAGATGTCGAGCAGTCCGCACCTTCTGTACTCCATTCCACGATGATTCACCAACTCGCCCAAGCTCATACATTAGTGGATTTCTTGGTCAGTGTGTCTTCTATTGGTGTCACGCAGGCGTTTCGAAGGCTTTTGAACAGATAGTCCATCGGCTCAAGGTCAAGTTTCAGCTGCTATTTCGAAGGCTGTTGAGCAACTAAAGCGGAAACTGCGTAAACTTGCCCTCTCGTTCACAGTGTACTTCTCGTCATGATAGAAAGAGAAAAACCAAAATGCTCTGAAAACAGTACATATGAGTGTTACTGATTATTTAATAAGGTGCTTTTGGCACTTGGTATGTGCGAGTTGGATGTACTCTCGATCACAGCAATGTAACGTACTTGTGCTTGCACTATCTCGTCTGCAATTCCTTTTTTTCTTTGTGTACTGTCCTTTTTCATTCCAGCACATTTATATATAGGCTTGCATTTCTCTTTTTTATCAATGTGCCTCTTTGGCTTAGTTCGTCCATAGCAATAAATGATCTAATAGCGCGAGCAGGCAAGGACGAGAAAGACAGGATGAGCGCTGACTTTCAGCTGAATGCTTATGGCCAGAAACATTACTTGTAGACCCGTGTTACGAAGTGCCCAGTATCACGTATAGAAACCTGCAGCATCCAAACATAACTCAGATGAAGTCATCTGCCATAGAAGGGCAGCTGACGCAGCTATTGCCAGCCTTCGCTATCAGGGCAGCTTCAGCAATTTGATACATGTATGTGAGAAATTGTTGAAGCCGCCCTGATAGCGAAGGCTGGAAATAGCTGGGTCAGCAGCCCTTCCGTGGTGCTGACTTCATTTGAGTTATCATTTTTGGATGCTGCAGGTTTTTATGCATGATAACTGGGCACTTCATAACACAGGTCTACAAATACTGTTGTTTCTGGCAATAAACAATCAGCTGAAAGTTGGTGCTCATCCTGTTATGCCTTGCTCGTCCTTGTCTGCTCACGCTTTTACACCTTTTATTGCTTTTTGTATTGTCGTCTGCTGAAGAACTCACTCGGTACAAGGCAACCGCGACATGTTTATTAAGTGGGATAGCCCTGATAATCGAGCAGTGATCTGCTAGCATCCATAGTGTTGCTAGCAGATGTATTGAGGAATGCATGCTTGAAAGACTTCTCACCAATCAGCGGCATGGTCTACTCAAACCACCTTGTTTGACCAGTGCTCAACCTGTCTCTGCACGCTTTGTTTGGTCGCCGAATTGTTTACGTGCAGGCCTTCCTCGACAGCAATGGTTTCCACTTTCACTGCTTCAGTATCGGCACCAACTGCATGTATCGTGCCCATGTAGGATATCGCACCAGCCTTGTCGTCTTGAGCTTATATCTGTGGCCCGCTTTTGATGGCAGAACAAGCATTCCAAAGCATGTGTAACATAGCAAACATGTACGCACAGACCACGGACGCCCAACACTAGCTGAACATCGCAGCAGCACCGAGCGGCGAAAATGCGGCTACAGTCTCGCTACTTAACAACTAATACCCCTGTCACACGGGACAACTTAAGTGCACTTTGAGAGAGTGCACATCGCCGGTAGTGTCATTCGCACGCTGTCACACGGGAACGTTTAGTGACACTAGCTGCAAAGCGCACTTGCAGGCGAGTGCGTTTGCTGAACTCACTTCGCCGGCTTCGCGACGACGGAGCGTGTAGCCTCGGTAGCAGTGGCCTGCAAACAAATACGCTAATGCATAACGCGGCGCCAGTAGCATTTTTAAAACATTGTTTTCGTTATTAGACATGTTGCTATGTATTAAAACAAATAATATTTCAACAAAAAAACCTCGCTATTCTCACCCTCGGGCAGTTTGCGGCAACGTGCGCTAGGGGAATGCACATTTCCAAAGCACACTTCTCTTTCTCGTGTAGCAGCCGCGTGAGTGTAAGTGCACTCTGTGAGCGTGAGTGCACTCGCTCAAAGTGCACTAAGTTGCCTAGTGTGACAGGGGTATTAAAAACTAAACATACTATATGCATGACAATGTATGAACAGTTTATATCAATGGTGAAAACAGGGGGACACCAACCAAATTATAATCATTTAAAAGTAAAATTTACTTCTAAAGATGAAAAAACCCGACGTTTCGGGTCCCACTCGGACCCTTCTTCAGGGGTGACTGGAGGGCACCAGACAGCAGCAGTGCTTATAAGGCCTTCTTTCTTCTCTCTTCCTTCCTTTCTCACTTTCTCTTTTTCCGGTTCTTCAAGCCGAGGGGGTCATGCTAGTGTTGAACCAGGTGCCGGAGTCCGCTAAAATAGACACTTGGCATTGCACCTGCAGACCGGTTCACGTTTCCAGGTGTCGCCTGAATGTGCCATGATTCCACAAAGAGCCGCTTGTGAAAACTGGTTTCCAAGTCGAGGACGCGGGAGTTGTCAAAATCGATGCGGTGGTCGTGCACCTCGCTGTGTTCAGCTAATGCACTCCTTTGTCTGTCGAACTTGCGGACATCGTTCCTGTGCTGTCGTAGCCTCTCTGGGAAGTTCTTGGTCTCTCCCACGTACGACGCGCCGCAATCTGAACAAGGAATGGAGTAAATCACACCTTGCACTCTCTCCCTCGGCAGCCTGTCTTTCGGGCGCGGAAAGAAACGGCCAAGCATGGAAATTGGCTCGTGTGCTACTCTTATTCCCTGCTCAGACAGCACACGTGCGAGCGCTTTGCTGGTACCCTGAACGTAGGGAATACACACGCGTATGGGCTTGGAATGCGGTGGGTCAGTGTCCTTTCGAAGGGGTCGGCGGGGATTAGTCTGGCGGCGAGCAACCTTTCCAACGAAGGCTTTCGTGTAGCCGTTCTTCAGAAGGTCGCTTTTGACCACCTGTTCTTCTTCTATCCGCTTATTCTCCGAAGAGCAAACCCTCCGTGCACGGGTCAGCAGAGCCGAAACCACCGCCGCTTTATGGTGGGAAGGGTGGTTAGAGCTGGCGTCGAGCTAAGCCCCCCTGCTGAACTTTTGTCTCAGCAGCACGTACTTCTCTGTCAACGGAGAGTACTACAAGCAGCGAACTGGGACGGCAATGGGTGCGTCTGTGTCTGTCACAACAGCGAACCTCGTGATGGAAGCGGTGGAAGGAAGAGCATTGCAGTCGGCCGACATCACTCCGAAGATATTTTTGCGGTATGTCGACGACTGCTTCTGCATTCTTAAAACTTCTGCCGTAGACGCATTCACGGCCCACCTAAACTCGATAGAGCCGGCTATTCAGTTCACCGTGGAACGGGAAAAGAACAACTGCTTGCCGTTCCTTGATGTCCTTGTGACAAAGGTGGATGGCATGCTCCAGTTCTCGGTGTACCGAAAGCCGACTCACACCGGTCGCTATCTCGACGCCAGCTCTAACCACCCTTTCGGCTCTGCTGACCCGTGCACGGAGGGTTTGCTCTTCGGAGAATAAGCGGATAGAAGAAGAACAGGTGGTCAAAAGCGACCTTCTGAAGAACGGCTACACGAAAGCCTTCGTTGGAAAGGTTGCTCGCCGCCAGACTAATCCCCGCCGACCCCTTCGAAAGGACACTGACCCGCCGCATTCCAAGCCCATACGCGTGTGTATTCCCTACGTTCAGGCTACCAGCGAAGCGCTCGCACGTGTGCTGTCTGAGCAGGGAATAAGAGTAGCACACAAGCCAATTTCCACGCTTGGCCGTTTCTTTCCGCGCCCGAAAGACAGGCTGCCGAGGGAGAGAGCGCAAGGTGTGATTTACTCCATTCCTTGTTCAGATTGCGGCGCGTCGTACGTGGGAGAGACCAAGAACTTCCCAGAGAGGCTACGACAGCACAGGAACGATGTCCGCAAGTTCGACAGACAAAGGAGTGCATTAGCTGAACACAGCGAGGTGCACGACCACCGCATCGATTTTGACAACTCCCGCGTCCTCGACTTGGAAACCAGTTTTCACAAGCGGCTCTTTGTGGAATCATGGCACATTCAGGCGACACCTGGAAACGTGAACCGGTCTGCAGGTGCAATGCCAAGTGTCTATTTTAGCGGACTGCGGCACCTGGTTCAACACTAGCATGACCCCCTCGGCTTGAAGAACCGGAAAAAAAGAGAAAGTGAGAAAGGAAGGAAGAGAGAAGAAAGAAGGCCTTATAAGCACTGCTGCTGTCTGGTGCCCTCCAGTCACCCCTGAAGAAGGGTCCGAGTGGGACCCGAAACGTCGGGTTTTTTCATCTTTAGAAGTAAATTTTACTTTTAAATGATTATAATTTGGTTGGTGTCCCCCTGTTTTCACCTTTAATTTCGTCCCAACCAGACAGATCTCTGTCAAATGTTCACCTTTAAGTTTATATCAATGTTTGCACAGAAGCAACAGAAGTATTTGTGCTAACTGGATTTAGTATTTAACTTTCCGTGGCATAAAAAAAAATAAACATCCTCAGTGCCACTCAGTCCTTGCATGAAATGCCTGAACCACTCAACGGCCATTTCAAAACTGCCTTGCAGCAGCACCAGGACTACATGAGTATGTAGAGTTCTGGGCTTTTCGAAGGTTGTCGACTCAAAAGGCCTTCCAACATGCCCGTGTGGCACAGGTATTAAAGAGGGGTTCAGCTCTATTTGAAATCATGTAAGTGCAGTAGCGGCTGCGGCCTACACGCTTGCTTAAATCAAAAATATGATAGCGACATTTGCTTAAAGCTCTTATACTATACCTTTGTTGCTGGAAATCAACTTTCATGTGCATTGAACGTACTGAAAAATTATACCAAAACAAACACTCGTAAGTCGGAGGTTTTCAGTCTGTAATGTACTTGTTGTTTCTTTGAATTTTGAATGAGGGCTCTGGTGTTCAGTATTCGAATTCTTGGCCACTATTCAGCACTATTTGATTTGGCATATGCACACTTGGGCCATTTAGTCATTACCCGATGCCCTTTTTGGGGAGTGTGTAGGCAGCTTGTGGTGCGTCTTGCATTGCATACCCTCCCATGTGGCAGACCCCGTGCTTTTGAACAATAACGAATGGAAGCAATGGGCAGGCACAGATGGTCCCAAGCTGCAGGATTCAAACTTCAAATGACAAAATATGCTAAGGATTGTGTTAAATTGGAGGCCAGGTGCAAGTTTGATGTTGAGAATGAGCGTGCTTGCTGCTGGTGGATGCAAATGCACAGCCTTGCCAGGACCACTTGAACCCAAAAGGCTTTCCGTAAGAGTGAATTTAGAAATTTGAAGGGGACCTTGTCAAATCGATTCGCCTTACCAGGAGCAATAGGTTCACAATGTCTATGGAAATTGTGCACATGAAAGCACTTGCTATCACTCGGCACATGAACATTCAGCTTGCTGAGTTGAAAGCCAGTCAAGGGTGGCTTCTGCACTGATATGATCTTTTACATTAAAATTCTAAAATTATGACTGTAGAAGGCACATAGTAAAAAGTCATGCTTCACTTGCAGTGAGTAGTGTGTGTGCGTGGCCCCGCCACGGTGGTGTAGTGGCTATGGTACTCGGCTGCTGATCCGAGGGTCAGGGATCGAATCCCAGCCGCGGCGGCTGCATTTCGATGGAGGCGAAATGTTGAGGCCCGTGTGCTGTGCGATGTCAGTGCACGTTAAAGAACCCCAGGTGGTCGAAATTTCCGGAACCCTCCACTACGGCGTCTCTCATAATGAGAGCTGGTTTTGGGACGTTAAACCCCACATAACAACAGTGTGTGCGTGAGCAGTCCCACTTAAAGTGCTACAGTTGAACCCATTTATAATGGTCCAAGATATAACAATATATCGTTAGGATGCAAACATTTGAAATATATTTGGCTGATTGGGATGGAACATATTCAGGAATAAAAACAGCAACCAAAATTCAAGCTGGGGAGATCAGACTTTACCAAGCCATTCCAGCCTCTTCCTCAGGAATGACTGGGGCCAGCTTCAAGCTGCGTTATATCATCCTTGGCACAGCCACCACACTTGCAGTGATTCGTCATGGAGTGCAGACTGTATACACCTTGGGGAGAGTTCACAGAGAACGGTTCAAGTTGTGTGCCATGATTGAAGCAACAGTCTTTTTCTCCGTTGCGGCTCGCTTTTGACGGTTGTCGTTCCCTCGAAGTCAGTTTTGTGGTCGAATGCCTGACAATGCTTGGTGACCGCACTTCATTCTCTGTTTTGCCTCCTGATGTTATTCCTGTGTTGCCTAATTCATTCTGGTAGGTGTTTTGTCTCACCAATGTACGAGCACGGGCACTCGGTGCATGGAATTTTGTACGCAACACCACGGCTCTTCTCCCTTTGTTGGCTGGTTTTCAGGGGGGCGTGAGGTAGTGGCCTAGTGTGCACGAAGGCACATGTGCAAGTGCACCCCTTCCTTGAAAATCTGGGCCAATGCCTCTCTGGCTCATTGCGCCTATGGTACTGGTATGCCTTCTGCTCTTTTTCTCCCTGCGACAGGTGATGGACTGAATGAGGGTTTTCGGTAGCCGGCTTTCATAGGTCCCCAACCATGTGGTCCTCTTCAGGCTGCTGTTCTGAGTCTGGTCTGCTGTGTGTACGCTATGGGCTCTTTGAAGTAAAGTGTTCGCAACAGGTGCCTTGTTGCTGACGGGGTGGGAGGAATCATATGGAGGTAATGACCATTGTGTCTCATCCTCCTGTAAAGAGTTTCAGGTGCTTGCATTTTCTCACCGCTTGGACATCGAGAAAGGAATAGTGCAGTCTCGTTCACACTCAACCGTGTACTGTATGGCGGGGCAAACAGAATTTAAATGTTGTGTCAAGTTGGCGATTTCAGAGGTCTCCATTACACAAAAGAATCATCCATGTAGCAGAGAGAAAGTTCAGGTTAATGAAAAGAAACTGCATTGACGATTGCTTTTGTATAGTGAAGACATCTAAAAATCGACAACTTGACGCAACATCTAAGTTCTTTTCACCCCACCATAGGGCCTTCCCTGCCCTAAGGACCAGCCGAGAAAGAAGAGCCCGGGTGTTGTGTACAAAATTCTGTGTGCTGAGTGCCCCTGCTCATACATTGGCGAGACAAAACACCTACCGGAATGAATTGGGCTACACAGGAAACCCATGTGGAAGCAAGACAGAGTACGAAGTGCTTTCACCGAGCATTGCGAGGCATTCGACATGAACTTGACTTCAAGGGGACAACAATCCTCGAGTGAGCCCCAAGGGGGAAAAAGACTTTCTTGAATCATGACGCAAAACTTAAACCGTTCTCCGAGAGCTCTTCCCACAGTGGATATGCACGGTCATCACTCCATGGCGAGCCGCTTTCTGTGGTCGTGCCAGGGTCTATGAAATGCAGCCCAAACCTGAGCCCCAGACATCCCTGAGGAAGAGCCGGACTGGCTTCGAAACGTCCGATCTCGCCAGCTTGGACTTTAGTTGGTTTCTGTTTATTTATGCTTAATGATCATATTTATATGTGCTTATGATTTTCTATGCTATCCATTGAAACAGCGTCCAGATATAACTGACATTTTTCAGAATGTCCTACTTTTGCAGCGATCATTTCAGTCGTGATCGCGATAAGAATACGGCACATACGAATTGAAAAAAACAACTAGATGGTCCTTCACAGCACAAATTCTGCGGGGCATTTGTACGGGCTCGCCTCAATTGGATGCCAGTTAAATACTGTTGCGAGTTAAATGATGTGGAGTTCATTATGGAAGACTGGAAGCTATTCTTTGAGGTCTGGTTGTTTTCCTGCTTTCGCCATAGAAACTTTTCCTGGTCAACATCCAGCTTTAGATTTATTAACTCACATCACAGTGTTTGGACAAAAACGTGACGCAACTATCTTCAACGTGCAGAAGCTGTTTGGAACATTACTTTGATAATCAAAGTGGCATATCACCATTTGTTACTTAGTTTGGAACAGATGCGATGTACACAGGCCACAGGCAAGCATGAAATGAACCAACAGATCAACGTGAACGTGCTTGAAATATGATCCGCCACCATTTTGCAATGGCGATGTTTTGGCAGTTCCAGACATGAGACTGCCAACGCCGCGAACATGGTTTGGGTTTTGTTGCTACTCGTTGCTCGTAGTCATTTTTCGGGCTGTTTTCGCAGGAAAACAATGTGCTTCTTAGATGCAGGTAAACATAACAAATTCTACTGAGGCTGCCTGCCTCGTTCAAAGCATTTGCTAGGTGCCGTAATGTTCAATATACTACTTTGTTCCCACTGCTGCACAAGTGTCGCCATCACGTCTGTCCATCTTCACACAACTTGAGTCAGCATAAACGCGCCTCTGTAGGCTGCACTAAAGGTCGGTGGTTACTAAGCGCTCTTCACAAAATGTGTCAAGACATGTAGTATACCGCGCAGTTGGAAAAATGCTAATATAATCCTTATCCACAAGAAAGGTGACATAAAGGAGTTAAAGAATTACAGACCAATTAGCCTACTCCCAGTAGTATACAAGCTATTTACAAAAGTAATTTCTACAAGGATAAGAGAAACCCTCGACTTTAACCAACCGAGAGAACAAGCTGGTTTTAGGAAAGGTTACTCGACAATGGACCACAGCCACGCTGTCAACCTAGTAATTGAGAAGTACGCCGAATATAACAAACCTCTTTATATGGCGTTTATCGACTACGAGAAAGCATTTGACTCCATAGAAATACAAGCAGTTATAGAAGCTCTACGACGACAAGGAGTACCTGGCGTATACGTGAAAATCATAAACAACATAGACAAAGATTGCACAGCCACACTACTCCTACATGAGAAAAGCAGAGAAATCCCGATCGAGAGAGGTGTGAGACAGGGAGATACGATATCCCCGATGCTATTCACTGCATGTTTAGAGGAAATCTTTAAACGTCTAGACTGGGAAGAACAGGGCATTCGAATAGATGGAGAATATCTCAGCAATTTAAGATTTGCAGACGACATTGTACTCTTTAGCAATGATAGAGACGAACTACAAAGCATGATTAATGACCTAAACAGGGAAAGTATTAAAATTGGGTTAAAAATGAATAGGCAAAAGACCAAAGTTATGCTCAATAGCCTAGCTAAGGAACAGGAATTCACAATCGACAATGAACCCTTACAATGTGTAAACGAATATGTATACCTGGGACAGTTAATAACAGGAACTCCCAACCACGAAAAAGAAATTCTCCGTAAAATAAGGATGGGCTGGAGCGCATTCGGAAGGAATTACGAAATCATGACTGGAAACTTACCGCTCTCACTAAAGCGCAAAGTATTCAATCACTGTATCCTCCCAGTACTAACGTACGGTGCAGAAACGTGGAGGATAACTAAAAGACTAGAGATGAAACTAAGGAGCGCGCAACGTGCAATGGAAAGAAAAATGATAGGCGTAACGCTAAGAGATAAAAAACGAGCGGAATGGATCAGAGAACAGACAGGAGTAGCCGATATTATTATATCAATTAAAAGAAAGAAGTGGACCTGGGCAGGACATGTCATGAGGAGAACAGATAACAGATGGACAGTAAGAGCGACGGAATGGATACCAAGAGAGGGAAAACGCAACAGAGGTAGGCAAAGGGTTAGATGGAGCGATGAAATTAAAAAGTTTGCGGGCGTAAAGTGGAACCAACTCGCTCAGAAGAGGGTGGAGTGGAAATCGATGGGAGAGGCCTTCGTCCAGCAGTGGACCTAAATAGGCTGATGATGATGATGATGATGATGATGATGATGATGGTTACTAAGCTGCTGTCGAGAGATCACGGCTTGTGGACGCTTTGACCAATGGCTGATGTCGAATCGTGATGACATTCAACCTTTTGAACGCCATACTCTCTGGTTCAAGCTACACAGCTTGATGAGCACTTAGCCTAATGCAGGTGATGGATAGCATTAAAAGAAAGAAGAGAAAAAAGTTATTACAATGAGTGCATATTTCAAAACCATGTGGAAGTTTATTTCCTTCAACGATTATGCACGCTCCTGGAAACGGAAAAGCGCATAGGGCTTGGTGAGGTGATGGCAGGTACGATTTGTTGCAAATGCAGACTGTGAGCACCGCATCGCTTCACAAAATGAAAAGGCCTGCCACCGAGCACTAGCCAAGGCAAGCAATGATGATTACGATGATGAGTGTATACAGATTAAGACGATCAAACCATGCAGTTAGCACTCACACTAACTTCCCCCTTTGTGAAAGCGGTCATCAAGACAGCAAGTTATGAAGGGAACTAACGATGGATGTACAGCTTCAGGCGAGAGATGTGGACAATTACGATGCTTTAGCGACAGTGGTCAGTGGCTGAGCGCAAAGGAGAAGCTCAATGGTTTGTGCGAAATCTGTCAAGCACAGTGTATGCACCTATGTATCTGTGAAGAAATTTCTCCCGTAGTCCTGGTTCTCGAATGGTGTTGCTTAACACTGAAGCATTATTTCTGAGCTTGCATTGTAGCTTCGACCTGACGAAGTTTAATTGCAGCGATGTCTCAAATTTTTTATACCACCCATCGAACCACATGCGAGCAATGATGAAGTACCACAGGTCTTGCGGAGATTTCATCAAGCCTGGAGGTACCACATGTGCACAGAACGCTAAGCATAATGGCTACCACTGTGGATTAAAACTGACAATGAAAATTTGGCTAGTTTGTACGGGTCCATAGTGAGAATGGCGGGACCAAAATTGACTAACCACAAGCTCAGGACACGAGCACAAGTTCCATGCTCAAGTCGACACTTGTGCTTCTGTCCCGTGTTTGTGGTTCGCCTTCATTTTTTAACAAGTTATAGCTCTGCATTTGGAAGGTTGCCCAGCATATCTGCTGGTTTTGTTTACCGACGTAGCATTCAGCAGTGCAATCTCCTCCTTCACGGGACATGATTGCCAACTGTATTTTCACAGCCGTATCTTGTTGAGAAAGATGTAGGTAATGTCTACCTCCCTTGTTTCCATAGAAACACAGTGCCACGTTGGTGGTGAGCGCTTGACTACATATTAAGGGGCCGAGTGAGGCCCCTAACGTGTAGCATACACATGAGGACATTGCTACAAGAGCCTAGATATAATGACATTGCCTATTGTTGCTAACATTTAATTGTAAATTGGATATTGCTGTCGTAATAGGGTAGATGCCATGCATTTTTTCTTTGGCCTTTTCTTTTCTGAGTGAAACGCACTACGTGCAGGTATCCTGCAGCATGGTCCACACTGTATGTGTTGTGCCTATTCACTACTCTTTAAGCCTGTAAAACAAGTTCATGCAAGAGGATTTCTTCTGTGAATGATGTATGCACATATACGGCTGCAAGCCTTCTGGTTGGGAAGTCACTGAACTGACTTGTACTACAGTACTTCATAGCATATATGTGGCCAAAAGCTTCAGGGGCACGCCTTCTTACTATTCTGTTAGCTGCCACAAGTTCCTTTCTACAGAGTGGTCCACAGATTATTTCAGTACATCATTTGTGATCAAGGATGCCAAATAATTTGGCTTTCCTTACTCAAACATTTGGTGCCCACTTGAGCTGCTGAAGTGGTACAGTGGTTACAGTAGTCAGCTGCCAAAAAGACAAGTCAGTTCTGGCCCTGACGCTCACATTCCGAAGGAAAAATTCTCGAGGTCCATGTACTTTGATTTAGGTTCACATTAAAGAATAGCAGCTGGCTGAGGTTTCACGAGCCTTCCACTATGGCTTGGCTTATATTGTTGTTTTAGAATTCGCACGTAAAACCCTAGCAGTTATTAGTGGTAGCACCTATTTCATAACCACTGAGGTGTCACGGTGTGCAAGTCTTAAGTGTGTGTCATGGGTGCTTTATAAAAGAAAAGGAATTCTGAACCATTTAATGGAAGTTAGAAAAATTGACGTTCCAGATCAATATTAAGCATGACTTTTCCGTACGTTTTACTGCATGGATGGAATTCTTGACCACTAATTCTTGTCCATGAAGCATCACCATGTCAGAAGATCCGGTTAGTGCTCTCATGTAATCTGGTCAAACCGCACCCATGTCCAATGTAGCAGTTTAATTTTTCATGAACTAGGGTGGTTGGATGCTAATTATGAGACAAGCACAGTGTGCTTTACCATCGCTGATGCTTTCTTTTGGCTTAAAACGATGGCAGTCTTTTTCCTTTACTTTGTCAAAACTATCCAAACTAGAAGAGAAGCTCAGCTTGTCATAACTGTGTGTGTTGTCTGCACATCTTAGTCTTTACTCTAAATTTACCCTATGTATGCACATTCTTTTCGCAGCAGTGTTCCATGTGTACGTCGGGGATGCAACACCAAGAATGCTGCTGAGAAACAAATGAAGAGTCTGCTAGTCCGCAAGCACATGACGCAGTCTGGGTGGCATGCGGCGATTTCCAGAAGATGGTTAAAAAAAGGGAACACCAAGATAACTGCCATTTATTGTGTATAAGATGGTTATTTTAAAGGAGATTGCATTAAATGAAGCTTGACATAAACATCACTTCAATTATGCTTCCTGATTGGTAAAACTGGAACGAAAACTTGGAGTACAGCTATGATCACCACGAAAATGAGCTGTGTTTAAGCAGATCAGCCGATGCCATGCATGAGTACATTGGTCACCCTTTTTCGCTTGTTGCATTTCGTCTTTAAGCGCGGCCACTGGGTGTTATTGCTTGTGTTGTGTTATGCCCCTTCTACCTGCAGCATGGCATGTTGAAAGGAGTATTGGATGAAGGTTTAATTATTTCATGTTTCACACTGTTTCGGATAGTTTGTGACATGATTTGTTGACCACTCTGTGTACTTCCACAATTGCGTAACTCAAGGTGTCATCATGCTGGGCTTTAGGACTTGGGTACGATTCCGGGCCGCGGTAGACATATTTCGTTGAGAGCGAAATGCACGAACATCCATATAAATAGCTTTAAGGGCAGTTTATGGTACCCCGGGCAGTCAAAGCTAATGTAAAGTGCTTTACCACTGTGTGCTTCATAATCATATGGTTTGGCACGTAAAATCTCAAAATGTTTGCAGTCTGGTCTGAAACTTCCTTACAATGAAGCACAGCTGCAGATAAAACGAAATTCTTGCTTGCAAATAAAGCAGTTGGTGTGTCGAAACTGCTAAAAACGGTTTTCTAGTGATATGCATGGGCATGGAAGCAATAGGTTGTAGCTGTCAATCATGAGCACGCTTGGCCGAGCCTCCTGCATGCAGCCCAACACATGCAGACAATTAAACAGGCAGGCCATGCAGACCATTACAATTAGGCCATTACATGCAGGCCACGCAGACCATTACAATTAGGCCATTAAATGCAGGCCATGCAGACCATTACAATTAGGCCATTACATGCAGGCCATGCAGACCATTACAATTAGACCATTACATGCAGGCCCATATTACGGTTGCCCTTAGCCCGATAGGCTGTTGGAATTTTTACCTGGGTCATGCAGAAACATTGGTCTGCATCTCATGTTTTGATGCTCTGGTAACCTTGTGTTCCTGAAAAGACTGTTTCCTTTCTCTGGGCATAGCTTGCAGGATAACAATGGAATGTTTGGCTATTTGGAATGCAAATAAAGGTGAAAATCACACTCCTAAGCTTTAGCGACGTAGGATGACCCGAATTCATTTCTAGGAACACAAGTGCAAGAAACGACGTTTTATGCACTTACAGTGCGCAACTGCTGTATTCACTAAAGGAACGTTCGAAACACTTTGAAAGGTATTCGTTAGCAAAAAGACAAGGAAAGCACCTCTATACACCTTTTTATTTCCATCTAAGGGCACACAGGAAATTTCTCACGCAGAAACATTGGTGTGTGTCTCATGTTTTGATGCTCTGGTAACCTTGTGTTCCTGAAAAGACTCCTTCATCTGGGCATAGCTTGCTGGATAACAATGGAATGTTTGGCTATTTGGAATGCAAATAAAGGTGAAAATCACGCTTCTAAGCTTTGACGACGTAGCCGGACCCGAATTCTTTGCTAGGAACACACGTGCAAGAAACGACGTTTTATGCACTTACAGTGCGCAACTGCCGTATTACCTAAAGAAACCGGCGAAACACCTTGAAAGGTAATGGTTAGCAGGTAATGGTTATATTTCGATATAAGTGTGCACACAGAAAATTTCTCATGGAGAAACATTGGTCCGTATCTCATGTTTTGATGCTCTGGTAAGCTTGTGTTCGTGAAAAGACTGTTGCCTTGATTTGGGCATGGCTCGCAGAATAACACTGCAATGCTTGGCTATTTTGAATGCAAATAATGGTGAAAGTCACACTCCTAAGCTTTAGCAACGTAAGTGGTCGTGAATTCTTTGCTAAGAACAAAAGTGCAAGAAACGACGGTTTATGCACTTACAGCGCACAACTGCTGTATTCACTAAAGAAACGGGCGAAACACCTTGAAAGGTAATGGTTAGCAAAGGAAAAAGGAAAGCACCTATACACACCTTTGGATTTCCTTATAAGTGTCACATAGGAAATTTCTCATGAAGAAACAATCGTCTGCATTTGATGTTTTGATGCTCTGGTAACCTTGTGTTCGTGAAAAGACCGTTTCCATCATTTGAGCATGGCTCGCAGAATAACACTGCGATGTTTGGCTATTTGGAATGCAAATAATGGTGCAAGTCACACTCCTAAGCTTTAGCAACGTAAGTGGCCGTGAATTCTTTGTCAGGAAGAAAAGTGCAAGAAACGACGTTTTATGCACTTACAGTGCGCAACTGCTGTATTCACTAAAGGAACGGGGGAAACACTTTGAAAGGTAATGGTTATCAAAGAGACATAGAAGGCACCAATATACCCCTTTAGATTTCCTTCTAAGTGTGCACACAAGAAATATCTCATGCAGAAACATTGGTCTGCATCTCATGTTTTGATGCTCTGGTAACCTTGTGTTCCTGAAAAGACTATTTCCTTTCTCTGGGCATAGCTTGCAGGATAACAATGGAATGTTTGGCTATTTGGAATGCAAATAAAGGTGAAAATCACACTCCTAATCTTTAGCGACGTAGGATGACCCGAATTCATTTCTAGGAACACAAGTGCAAGAAACGACGTTTTATGCACTTACAGTGCGCAACTGCTGTATTCACTAAAGGAACGTTCGAAACACTTTGAAAGGTAATCGTTAGCAAAAAGACAAGGAAAGCACCTCTATACACCTTTTTATTTCCATGTAAGGGCACACAGGAAATTTCTCATGCAGAAACATTGGTCTGCCTGTCATGTTTCGATGCTCTGGTAACCTTGTGTTCCTGAAAAGACTCCTTCATCTGGGCATAGCTTGCTGGATAACAATGGAATGTTTGGCTATTTGGAATGCAAATAAAGGTGAAAATCACGCTTCTAAGCTTTGACGACGTAGCCGGACCCGAATTCTTTGCTAGGAACACCAGTGCAAGAAACGACGTTTTATGCACTTACAGTGCGCAACGGCCGTATTACCTAAAGAAACGGGCGAAACACCTTGAAAGGTAATGGTTAGCAGGTAATGGTTATATTTCGATATAAGTGTGCACACAGGAAATTTCTCATGCAGAAACATTGGTCCGTATCTCATGTTTTGATGTTCTGGTAAGCTTGTGTTCGTGAAAAGACTGTTGCCTTGATTTGGGCATGGCTCGCAGAATAACAGTGCAATGCTTGGCTATTTTGAATGCAAATAATGGTGAAAGTCACACTCCTAAGCTTTAGCAACGTAAGTGGTCGTGAATTCTTTGCTAGGAACAAAAGTGCAAGAAACGACGGTTTATGCACTTACAGTGCACAACTGCTGTATTCACTAAAGAAACGGGCGAAACACCTTGAAAAGTAATGGTTAGCAAAGGAACAAGGAAAGCACCTATACACACCTTTGGATTTCCTTATAAGTGTCATATAGGAAATTTCTCATGCAGAAACAATCGTCTGCATTTGATGTTTTGATGCTCTGGTAACCTTGTGTTCGTGAAAAGACCGTTTCCATCATTTGGGCATGGCTCGCTGAATAACACTGCAATGTTTGGCTATTTGGAATGCAAATAATGGTGCAAGTCGCACTCCTAAGCTTTAGCAACGTAAGTGGCCGTGAATTCTTTGTCAGGAACAAAAGTGCAAGAAACGACGGTTTATGCACTTACGGCGCACAACTGCTGTATTCACTTAAAGGAACGGGCGAAACAATTTGAGAGGTAATGGTTAGCAGAGGAACAAGGAAAGCCCCTTCATACACCTTTAGATTTCCTTCGAAGTGTGCACACAGGAAATTTCTCATGCAGAAACATTGGTCTGCGTTTCATGTTTTGATGCTCTGGTAACCTTGTGTTCGTGAAAAGACCGTTTCCTTCATTTGGGCTAACTCGCAGAATAACACTGCAATGTTTGGCTATTTTGAACGCAAATAATGGTGAAAGTCACACTCCTAAGCTTTAGCGACGTAGGCGGACCCGAATTCTTTGCTAGGAACACAAGTGCAAGAAACGACGTTTTATGCACTTACAGTGCGCAACTGCTGTATTCACTAAAGGAACGGCGGAAACACTTTGAAAGGTAATGGTTATCAAAGAGACATAGAAGGCACCAATATACCCCTTTAGATTTCCTTCTAAGTGTGCACACAAGAAATTTCTCATGCAGAAACATTGGTCTGCATCTCATGTTTTGATGCTCTGGTAACCTTGTGTTCCTGAAAAGACTGTTTCCTTTCTCTGGGCATTCCACGTAAGATCGAACAAAGCATGGCTGGTCACCCTCTTAAATTTATTTCAAAATTTTATATATTGCTGCCCGATGTGTGGAAAGGAGAGATCCACAATTGGTTTTGCTAGAAAAAAATTTGTCGAAGCGCCGGGAGTCAATAATGACGAAGAGGTGGAGTGCCGCGCTTACCTGCTCTTCTGTCTTGGCCAACTTTGGTTAATAATTACACAAGCTATACTAAGGTTAGGTGGCTGAAACTTTTTAAAGTAAATACACGCATGTTTTTACTTGTGATAAATTATTTTTGCTTTTTATGGGGAGTGTACTTATTTTTATAAAAATCCTCAAAATCAGCCCATGATGCATTTTTCTGTCCACTTTGCGGGCTTATATCTCAAAAAAGGCTTGTGGCAGAGCAGCGAAAATTCAGCATTATGTTCTAAGCATACTCTTTTGTCAAAGTGGAAAAGATTATATTTATATGATTTTTCAATAAAGAGATAAGGGCGGGCGAACTTCAAAAAAACAGCGAACAGTGGAAATTTCTGAAGACAATTAAAAAAAACCCCATTTTTGATATTTGTTAAACTTTGTGCACTTATTCTCCTTCACGTTGGCTTTCACAATCGCCAAAAACATGTTGCATAATTTTGTTCCACTAGGAGTTACAGGCCGTCAAATTATACCCTTATGGAAGGCTCAGCGAACCATGAACGTCTGATTATTCTGACATTTGTGATCGCGTACGGCCTTCAAATTTTGGCATGATAATGTGCCCGATCATTCATTTCTGAACGCTGCATATTAGCTGTGAGGAGCACAATACTGAATGATTAGGGGTCAGTTTTGTAGGCGTGGGGTTCTTTGATACGCCGCGGTGTCGTAGCGCAGACAGATATTTTCCGCCTTTACCTCAGCAAAAAGGCAGTAAGAACTCAATGCGTAGCTTAGATCCCCCCCCCCCCTGCTTGGCAAAAAAAAATGGAAGGTAGGATAAAAATGCAATAAGCAAGGAGTGCTTTCCAAAGAACCTTTAGCAAAATGGAAAATTTGTGGAGGTCAAGAAGAACCGCTTCATTAATTCATGTTTCTGGGCTGAAATCGGGTTTATTCGATTGATTAGACAGTTCAGATTTCTTCTTTCATGTACACGTAACTCCTTCCAAGCAGGCCCGGCTATTCGTGCCACGTACAAACCAGGAGATGCTTTCGTTGACGTGGATAGCTGTCAGGCATGCCAACACCATGGAACGCGGGTACTCTCATCCACTCTTCCTTCTTTAACTCGCGGAAGGCAACAAGTTCTTTTTCTTCAAGGTGTATTAGATGCAGCCCTTTCAGTTTCTCTGAGAAAATGGTTGCAAAGTCTCTGGCTGTACGAATTGCACTTTCAGGGTTTGTCCTCAAGTTGTTGAGCATTGCCTGATGCTTGAAGGGACCTCCGACTCCATCGCACGCGTTTTTCCCGTGTCCAGTTGCTGAGAATAACCATTGGGTACTGGGACAACAGCTCTTTCCGAACTATCTTTTTTTTTAAATGACTGGCGGTTTCATCACTCACATATGTCACCTTGGAGTAAACCGGCAGGTTGTCTTCCATCTGAGATAGGTGCGCGCGTCCGGTTACCAATTGTTTTGCTTTTGTTTCCTTTGGCGTTCTATATCTTGCTTTGGCACTGGAGTGCCACGTTCTTGCGTTATACTGACCACAAGTGGCGGTGCACCTTTTCTCTGGCGGCGGCGGCAGCTGTCGACCGCGTGCGTGAAGCGAGCGCTCATAGCTACCTGATAGTGTTTTGATCTTGCTTCCATCTCCGCCTTGTTATTAGGGCCTAACTATGGTGCGAAAAAAGACAGAATGGATAGCGAATCTTTAATGCACACGCGTTGAAGTTATCCAAGAAATGTTTCGAACACTTTTGGTTTCAGGAGGCGAAAAGGAGCTGACTGTGCCTCTCTTACAGAGAGCATCTGGGGGCGCGCGCACCTGCTCGGTAGCCCCGCACTCATGGCCGCTCGGGTGACCAAATCATGTCTAAATTGACGTCATCGGTGCCACTGACACCTTTTTTCGGTGCTGCTGGCCTCTTAAGGGCCAGAAATTCAATTCTGTTTTCATTCTATACACTCAGCGGGCAAGAAGCCGGATCAACAACAATTGCCTATCATTGCGTAGGGGTGTAATTTGACGGCCTGTAACTCCTAGTGGAACAAAATTATGCAACATGTTTTTGGTGATTGTGAAAGCCAACGTGAAGGAGAATAAGTGTACAAAGTTTTAAAAATATCAAAAATGGGGTTTTTTTTTAACTGACTTCAGAAATTTCCACTGTTCGGTATTTTTTTGAAGTTCGCCTGCCCGTATCTATTTATTGAAAAGTTATATAAATATAAGCTTTTGCAGTTTGACAAAAGAGTATGCTTAGAACGTAATGATGAATTTTCGCTGCTCTGCCACAAGCCTTTTTTGAGATATAAGCCCGCAAAGTGGACAGAAAAATGCTTCATAGGCTGAATTTGAGGATTTTTATAAAAATAAGTACACTCCCTATAAAAAGCAAAAATAATTTATCACAAGTAAAAACATGCGTGTATTTACTTTAAAAAGTTTCAGCCACCTAACGTTAGTATAGCTTGTGTAATTATTAACCAAAGTTGGCCAAGACAGAAGAGCAGGTAAGCGCGGCACTCCACCTCTTCGTCATTATTGACTCCCGGCGCTTCGACAAATTTTTTTCTAGCAAAACCAATTGTGGATCTCTTCTTTCCACACATCGGGCAGCAATATATAAAATTTTGAAATAAATTTAAGAGGGTGACCAGCCATGCTTTGTTCGATCTTACGTGGAATCACCCAAAATTATGGAATGTTTGGCTATTTGGAATGCAAATAAAGGTGAAAATCACACTCCTAAGCTTTAGCGACGTAGGATGACCCGAATTCATTTCTAGGAACACAAGTGCAAGAAACGACGTTTTATGCACTTACAGTGCGCAACTGCTGTATTCACTAAAGGAACGTTCCAAACACTTTGAAAGGTAATCGTTAGCAAAAAGACAAGGAAAGCACCTCTATACACCTTTTTATTTCCATCTAAGGGCACACAGGAAATTTCTCATGCAGAAACATTGGTCTGCGTGTCATGTTTTGATGCTCTGGTAACCTTGTGTTCCTGAAAAGACTCCTTCATCTGGGCATAGCTTGCTGGATAACAATGGAATGTTTGGCTATTTGGAATGCAAATAAAGGTGAAAATCACGCTTCTAAGCTTTGACGACGTAGCCGGACCCGAATTCTTTGCTAGGAACACAAGTACAAGAAACGACGTTTTATGCACTTACAGTGCGCAACGGGCGTATTACCTAAAGAAACGGGCGAAACACCTTGAAAGGTAATGGTTAGCAGGTAATGGTTATATTTCCATATAAGTGTGCACACAGGAAATTTCTCATGCAGAAACATTGGTACGTATCTCATGTTTTGATGCTCTGGTAAGCTTGTGTTCGTGAAAAGACTGTTGCCTTGATTTGGGCATGGCTCGCAGAATAACACTGAAATGCTTGGCTATTTTGAATGCAAATAATGGTGAAAGTTAGTCCTAAGCTTTAGCGACGTAAGTGGACCTGAATTGTTTGCTATGGACACAAGCGCAAGAAGCGACGTTTTATGCACTTACGGTGCGCAACTGCTGTATGCACTAAAGGAACGGGCGAAACACCTTGAAAGGTAATGGTTAGCAAAGGAACAAGGAAAGGACCTATACACACCTTTGGATTTCCTTATAAGTGTCACATAGCAAATATCTAATGCAGAAACAATCGTCTGCATTTGATGTTTTGATGCTCTGGTAACCTTGTGTTCGTGAAAAGACCGTTTCCATCATTTGGGCATGGCTCGCAGAATAACACTGCAATGTTTGGCTATTTGGAATGCAAATAATGGTGCAAGTCACACTCCTAAGCTTTAGCAACGTAAGTGGCCGTGAATTCTTTGTCAGGAACAAAAGTGCAAGAAACGACGGTTTATGCACTTACGGCGCACAACTGCTGTATTCACTTAAAGGAACTGGGCGAAACAATTTGAAAGGTAATGGTTAGCAGAGGAACAAGGAAAGCCCCTTCATACACCTTTAGATTTCCTTCGAAGTGTGCACACAGGAAATTTCTCATGCAGAAACATTGGTCTGCGTTTCATGTTTTGATGCTCTGGTAACCTTGTGTTCGTGAAAAGACCGTTTCCTTCATTTGGGCTATGGCGCGCAGAATAACACTGCAATGTTTGGCTATTTTGAACGCAAATAATGGTGAAAGTCACACTCCTAAGCTTTAGCGACGTAGGCGGACCCGAATTCTTTGCTAGGAACACAAGTGCAAGAAACGACGTTTTATGCACTTACAGTGCGCAACTGCTGTATTCACTAAAGGAACGGGGGAAACACTTTGAAAGGTAATGGTTATCAAAGAGACATAGAAGGCACCAATATACCCCTTTAGATTTCCTTCTAAGTGTGCACACAAGAAATTTCTCATGCAGAAACATTGGTCTGCATCTCATGTTTTGATGCTCTGGTAACCTTGTGTTCCTGAAAAGACGGTTTCCTTTCTCTGGGCATAGCTTGCAGGATAACAATGGAATGTTTGGCTATTTGGAATGCAAGTAAAGGTGAAAATCACACTCCTAAGCTTTAGCGACGTAGGATGACCCGAATTCATTTCTAGGAACACAAGTGCAAGAAACCACGTTTTATGCACTTAGAGTGCGCAACTGCTGTATTCACTAAAGGAACGTTCGAAACACTTTGAAAGGTAATCGTTAGCAAAACGACAAGGAAAGCACCTCTATACACCTTTTTATTTCCATCTAAGGGCACACAGGAAATTTCTCATGCAGAAACATTGGTCTGCGTCTCATGTTTTGATGCTCTGGTAACCTTGTGTTCCTGAAAAGACTCCTTCATCTGGGCATAGCTTGCTGGATAACAATGGAATGTTTGGCTTTTTGGAATGCAAATAAAGGTGAAAATCACGCTTCTAAGCTTTGACGACGTAGCGGGACCCGTATTCTTTGCTAGGAACACAAGTGCAAGAAACGACGTTTTATGCACTTACAGTGCGCAACTGCCGTATTACCTAAAGAAACGGGCGAAACACCTTGAAAGGTAATGATTAGCAGGTAATGGTTATATTTCGATATAAGTATGCACACAGGAAATTTCTCATGCAGAAACATTGGTCCGTATCTCATGTTTTGATGCTCTGGTAAGCTTGTGTTCGTGAAAAGACTGTTGCCTTGATTTGGGCATGGCTCGCAGAATAACACTGCAATGCTTGGCTATTTTGAATGCCAATAATGGTGAAAGCCACACTCCTAAGCTTTAGCAACGTAAGTGGTCGTGAATTCTTTGCTAGGAACAAAAGTGCAAGAAACAACGGTTTATGCACTTACAGCGCACAACTGCTGTATTCACTAAAGAAACGGGCGAAACACCTTGAAAGGTAATGGTTAGCAAAGGAACAAGGAAAGCACCTATACACACCTTTAGATTTCCTTATAAGTGTCACATAGAAAATTTCTCATGCAGAAAGAATTGTCTGCATTTGATGTTTTGATGCTCTGGTAACCTTGTGGTCGTGAAAAGACCGTTTCCATCAATTGGGCATGGCTCGCAGAATAACACTGCAATGTTTGGCTATTTGGAATGCAAATAATGGTGCAAGTCACACTCCTAAGCTTTAGCAACGTAAGTGGCCGTGAATTCTTTGTCAGGAACAAAAGTGCAAGAAACGACGGTTTATGCACTTACGGCGCACAACTGCTGTATTCACTTAAAGGAACGGGCGAAACAATTTGAAAGGTAATGGTTAGCAGAGGAACAAGGAAAGCCCCTTCATACACCTTTAGATTTCCTTCGAAGTGTGCACACAGGAAATTTCTCATGCAGAAACATTGGTCTGCGTTTCATGTTTTGATGCTCTGGTAACCTTGTGTTCGTGAAAAGACCGTTTCCTTCATTTGGGCTATGGCGCGCAGAATAACACTGCAATGTTTGGCTATTTTGAACGCAAATAATGGTGAAAGTCACACTCCTAAGCTTTAGCGACGTAGGCGGACCCGAATTCTTTGCTAGGAACACAAGTGCAAGAAACGACGTTTTATGCACTTACAGTGCGCAACTGCTGTATTCACTAAAGGAACGGGGGAAACACTTTGAAAGGTAATGGTTATCAAAGAGACATAGAAGGCACCAATATACCCCTTTAGATTTCCTTCTAAGTGTGCACACAAGAAATTTCTCATGCAGAAACATTGGTCTGCATCTCATGTTTTGATGCTCTGGTAACCTTGTGTTCCTGAAAAGACGGTTTCCTTTCTCTGGGCATAGCTTGCAGGATAACAATGGAATGTTTGGCTATTTGGAATGCAAGTAAAGGTGAAAATCACACTCCTAAGCTTTAGCGACGTAGGATGACCCGAATTCATTTCTAGGAACACAAGTGCAAGAAACCACGTTTTATGCACTTAGAGTGCGCAACTGCTGTATTCACTAAAGGAACGTTCGAAACACTTTGAAAGGTAATCGTTAGCAAAAAGACAAGGAAAGCACCTCTATACACCTTTTTATTTCCATCTAAGGGCACACAGGAAATTTCTCATGCAGAAACATTGGTCTGCGTCTCTTGTTTTGATGCTCTGGTAACCTTGTGTTCCTGGAAAGACTCCTTCATCTGGGCATAGCTTGCTGGATAACAATGGAATGTTTGGCTACTTGGAATGCAAATAAAGGTGAAAATCACGCTTCTAAGCTTTGACGACGTAGCCGGACCCGAATTCTTTAATAGGAACACACGTGCAAGAAACGACGTTTTATGCACTTACAGTGCGCAACTGCCGTATTACCTAAAGAAACGGGCGAAACACCTTGAAAGGTAATGGTTAGCAGGTAATGTTTATATTTCGATATAAGTGTGCACACAGGAAATTTCTCATGCAGAAACATTGGTCCGTATCTCATGTTTTGATGCTCTGGTAAGCTTGTGTTCTTGAAAAGACTGTTGCCTTGATTTGGGCTATGGCTCGCAGAATAACACTGCAATCTTTGGCTATTTTGAACGCAAATAATGGTGAAAGTCACACTCCTAAGCTTTAGCGACGTAGGCGGACCCGAATTCTTTGCTAGGAACACAAGTGCAAGAAACGACGTTTTATGCACTTACAGTGCGCAACTGCTGTATTCACTAAAGGAACGGGGGAAACACTTTGAAAGGTAATGGTTATCAAAGAGACATAGAAGGCACCAATATACCCCTTTAGATTTCCTTCTAAGTGTGCACACAAGAAATTTCTCATGCAGAAACATTGGTCTGCATCTCATGTTTTGATGCTCTGGTAACCTTGTGTTCCTGAAAAGACTGTTTCCTTTCTCTGGGCATAGCTTGCAGGATAACAATGGAATGTTTGGCTATTTGGAATGCAAGTAAAGGTGAAAATCACACTCCTAAGCTTTAGCGACGTAGGATGACCCGAATTCATTTCTAGGAACACAAGTGCAAGAAACCACGTTTTATGCACTTACAGTGCGCAACTGCTGTATTCAATAAAGGAACGTTCGAAACACTTTGAAAGGTAATCGTTAGCAAAAAGACAAGGAAAGCACCTCTATACACCTTTTTATTTCCACCTAAGGGCACACAGGAAATTTCTCATGCAGAAACATTGGTCTGCGTCTCATGTTTTGATGCTCTGGTAACCTTGTGTTCCTGGAAAGACTCCTTCATCTGGGCATAGCTTGCTGGATAACAATGGAATGTTTGGCTACTTGGAATGCAAACAAAGGTGAAAATCACGCTTCTAAGCTTTGACGACGTAGCCGGACCAAAATTCTTTGCTAGGAACACACGTGCAAGAAACGACGTTTTATGCACTTACAGTGCGCAACTGCCGTATTACCTAAAGAAACGGGCGAAACACCTTGAAAGGTAATGGTTAGCAGGTAATGGTTATATTTCGATATAAGTGTGCGCACAGGAAATTTCTCATGCAGAAACATTGGTCCGTATCTCATGTTTTGATGCTCTCGTAAGCTTGTGTTCGTGAAAAGGCTGTTGCCTTGATTTGGGCATGGCTCGCAGAATAACACTGCAATGCTTGGCTATTTTGAATGCAAATAATGGTGAAAGTCACACTCCTAAGCTTTAGCAACGTAATTGGTCGTGAATTCTTTGCTAGGAACAAAAGTGCAAGAAACGACGGTTTATGCACTTACAGCGCACAACTGCTGTATTCACTAAAGAAACGGGCGAAACACCTTGAAAGGTAATGGTTAGGAAAGGAACAAGGAAAGCACCTATACACACCTTTGGATTTCCTTATAAGTGTCACATAGGAAATTTCTCATGCAGAAACAATCGTCTGCATTTGATGTTTTGATGCTCTGGTAACCTTGTGTTCGTGAAACGACCGTTTCCATCATTTGGGCATGGCTCGCAGAATAACACTGCAATGTTTGGCTATTTGGAATGCAAATAATGGTGCAAGTCACATTCCTAAGCTTTAGCAACGTAAGTGGCCGTGAAATCTTTGTCAGGAACAAAAGTGCAAGAAACGACGTTTTATGAACTTACAGTGCGCCACTGCTGTATTCACTAAAGAAATGGGGGAAACACTTTGAAAGGTAATCGTTAGCAAAAAGACAAGGAAAGCACCTCTATACACCTTTTTATTTCCATCTAAGGGCACACAGGAAATTTCTCATGCAGAAACATTGGTCTGCGTCTCATGTTTTGATGCTCTGGTAACCTTGTGTTCCTGAAAAGACTCCTTCATCTGGGCATAGCTTGCTGGATAACAATGGAATGTTTGGCTATTTGGAATGCAAATAAAGGTGAAAATCACGCTTCTAAGGTTTGACGATGTAGCCGGTCCCGAATTCTTTGCTAGGAACAAGTGCAAGAAACGACGTTTTATGCACTTACAGTGCGCAACTACCGTATTACCTAAAGAAAAGGGCGAAACACCTTGAAAGGTAATGGTTAGCAGGTAATGGTTATATATCGATATAAGTGTGCACACAGGAAATTTCTCATGCAGAAACATTGGTCCGTATCTCATGTTTTGATGCTCTGGTAAGCTTGTGTTCGTGAAAAGACTGTTGCCTTGATTTGGGCATGGCTCGCAGAATAACACTGCAATGCTTGGCTATTTTGAATGCAAATAATGGTGAAAGTCACACTCCTAAGCTTTAGCAACGTAAGTGGTCGTGAATTCTTTGCTAGGAACAAAAGTGCAAGAAACGACGGTTTATGCACACACAGTGCACAACTGCTGTATTCAGTAAAGAAACGGGCGAAACACCTTGAAAAGTAATGGTTAGCAAAGGAACAAGGAAAGCACCTATACACACCTTTGGATTTCCTTATAAGTGTCACATAGGAAATTTCTCATACAGGAACAATCGTCTGCATTTGATGTTTTGATGCTCTGGTAACCTTGTGTTCGTGAAAAGACCTTTCCATCATTTGGGCATGGCTCGCAGAATAACACTGCAATGTTTGGCAATTTAGAATGCAAATAATGGTGCAAGTCGCACTCCTAAGCTTTAGCAACGTAAGTGGCCGTGAATTCTTTGTCAGGAACAAAAGTGCAAGAAACGACGGTTTATGCACTTACGGCGCACAACTGCTGTATTCACTTTAAGGAACGGGCGAAACAATTTGAAAGGTAATGGTTAGCAGAGCAACAAGGAAAGCCCCTTCATACACCTTTAGATTTCCTTCGAAGTGTGCTCACAGGAAATTTCTCATGCAGAAACATTGGTCTGCGTTTCATGTTTTGATGCTCTGGTAACCTTGTGTTCGTGAAAAGACCGTTTCCTTCATTTGGGCTATGGCTCGCAGAATAACACTGCAATGTTTGGCTATTTTGAACGCAAACAATGGTGAAAGTCACACTCCTAAGCTTTAGCGACGTAGGCGGACCCGAATTCTTTGCTAGGAACACAAGTGCAAGAAACGACGTTTTATGCACTTACAGTGCGCAACTGCTGTATTCACTAAAGGAACGGCGGAAACACTTTGAAAGGTAATGGTTATCAAAGAGACATAGAAGGCACCAATATACCCCTTTAGATTTCCTTCTAAGTGTGCACACAAGAAATTTCTCATGCGGAAACATTGGTCTGCATCTCATGTTTTGATGCTCTGGTAACCTTGTGTTCCTGAAAAGACTGTTTCCTTTCTCTGGGCATAGCTTGCAGGATAACAATGGAATGTTTGGCTATTTGGAATGCAAATAAAGGTGAAAATCACACTCCTAAGCTTTAGCGACGTAAGATGACCCGAATTCATTTCTAGGAACACAAGTGCAAGAAACGACGTTTTATGCACTTACAGTGCGCAACTGCTGTATTCACTAAAGGAACGTTCGAAACACTTTGAAAGGTAATCGTTAGCAAAAAGACAAGGAAAGCACCTCTATACACCTTTTTATTTCCATCTAAGGGCACACAGGAAATTTCTCATGCAGAAACATTGGTCTGCGTCTCATGTTTTGATGCTCTGCTAACCTTGTGCTCCTGAAAAGACTCCTTCATCTGGGCATAGCTTG
>JABSTT010002490.1:0-40344 GCA_013339685.2 Hyalomma asiaticum | reverse complement strand
TGGAATGCAAATAAAGGTGAAAATCACACTCCTAAGCTTTAGCGACGTAAGATGACCCGAATTCATTTCTAGGAACACAAGTGCAAGAAACGACGTATGCACTTACAGTGCGCAACTGCCGTATTACCTAAAGAAACGGGCGAAACACTTTGAAAGGTAATCGTTAGCAAAAAGACACGGAAAGCACCTCTATACACCTTTTTATTTCCATCTAAGGGCACACAGGAAATTCTCATGCAGAAACATTGGTCTGCGTCTCATGTTTTGATGCTCTGGTAACCTTGTGTCCTGAAAAGACTCCTTCATCTGGGCATAGCTGCTGGATAACAATGGAGTTCGCGTTCGCAAGATGGTGGCGCTTGCTTGCCAGCTCCGTTGTTTACTCAGATTGCACAGGTGTGCAACTTGATTCAATTTAATTAGCACGAAACTGTTTTATGGCGGGCTCCACCACGCTCTTACCACATCATTTTCGTAATGGAAGTGGCGCAGTAAAAAACACCCATAAGAACAAAAAAAAATTACACCAGCTCCCCGAAGGGGACCATGGGGTGATGCGGAGCATCGCTGGGAATTTCAACGGTGCATTTAACGGTGGTGTTTACAGGTTTGCAGTGTTTTCGGTGTTACCTTTGCGGTAAACCTTACGGTGAACCTTGCGTGTTATTACGTTGCTAACTTGCTTCGTTACCACGCATCGCGTGACCGTTGTCAGAGTGTGGGCTGATGCTGATGCGTACTTGCGTCAGCCCACTCGCTGACGGTACTGTTGCTTCCATCACACAACACCACCAACTTCTTTCATCGGAGGAGGACATACTATTGAAGCGAAGCGCGCGCGCGCTCTCTACCCGCTTTATTTATTGCAGCAGCTGTTGGAGAGAGGGAAGGGAGAGCAGAGTCGCGCATGCGTAGTGTCAGTGCGGACGGACGCCGCGCGCGCGCGCTCTCTACCTGCTTTATTTATTGCAGCAGCTGTTGGAGAGAGGGAAGGGAGAGTAGAGTCGCGCATGCGTAGTGTGAGTGCGGACGCCGGACGCGTGACATACCCGCGAGCAAGAGATGCTCCGCATCTAAAGCACGCAGAAAAATTTCCGCTGATGAGTTGGAAATGAAAGTCACAGCAGCACGGTCCACGAAAAAAGATTCCTGGCGTTCCACCGTGGTGCTGTCGGCGCACATGCAACGAACGCGTCTTACAATGTTTCTTATCTCGCTTCTGTCACTCTTCCTCGATGCGCTCGCCCGGCTCCGCGCGCGCGCATCGAGGCACACTTTGCATGGAATGGTGCCGCCATCCAGGAGAGGCGAAGTGAAGCACATCGGCTTTACTTCATCTCTCCTGTGGGGTGGAACGTTTCAGGCCCGCTCGAAAGTGCACCTCGATGCGCGCGCGCGGAACCGGACGAGCGCATCGAGGAAGAAGGAGAGCAACGAGATAAACAATACAAGACGCATTCGTGCAGCTTCAAGCTTGTGGGCTGATAGTGCAGTGGTAGAACACCTGCCACCTTTCGTTCTGGATGACATTTCCCCGCCGACTATTCGTCGAGCGTGATTGCAACAAGAAAACTGCTGCGCTAATCGCCGAAGTACGGCAACGACGTTGACGGGTCATTATGGCGCAAGTAAACATAATTGATGCTATTGTAGCGCGTCATTTACTATCGACTGTTATTACCTGAACTACTTCAGTTACCACAAGGGGTTGGTCACCGTCATAGATGTTATGGAGGCGATTCGAGAACGTGGGTTTACCCGCGTCAGACAGTGCCGTACCAGCGAAACACCGATAGCAATGGGCAAGTTCACTTCGATAGGCATTAAACAGTCAACTGTTTGTTTCTGTGAATACACATCTCGCATTCGTTTAAACCGATTCCTGTGACAGAGGGATCGGCCATATTCTTTTTAAAACGAAGTTGTTTTATGCCGGGTTCCATCACGACCACATACGTCATTACCGTAACGGATATGATGCAGTAGACATGTCAGAACAGTAGAGAAAAACATTCACAAACTTTGTTGATGCGCTGGGAGTCGAACTCACAGCAACCCGTGCCAAGATGAAAGGTTCCCGGTGCGCTAACACTGCGCTAACTCTGCACATGTTCGACGCTGTACAAACGCGCCTTCTTGTCTCGTCCGGCTCAGCACGCGCGCATCCAGGCGCAGATTGCCTGGAACGGTGCCGCCTTCCAAGAGAGACAAAATTAATCACTGCAGCTTTACTTCATATTTCGTAGATGGCGGCACCATTCCAGGCACGTTCCAAAGAAGTCCGCCTCGATGAACGCGTGATAGCCGCGGGCATGGCCGCGTTTATACGTCGATAGTGCAGTGGTAGGGCACTGGTCACCTTTCTTTGTGCGTGATGTTTCCTATCCGACCACTCTTCGAGCGTCATGGGAACAAGAAAACCTCCGCGTTAGGCGCCCAAGAACGGGAACGACGTTGACGGGTCAATGTGGCGCAATAAATATGACTGATGCCTTTGTCGCCCGGCATTTACTATAGACTGTGCCCAGTTATTAGGTAAAGTACTGCGGTTACCACAAGGGTTGGCCCTTGATGTTATAGAGGCGATGTGTGAACTTAAGTGTATCCACGTCAAACGGTGCTGTACCAGCGAAACACCGGTAGCAATGGGCAAGTTCGCCTCGATGTAACAATAAACATTCAACTGCTTTTCGAAGAGGCATTTCACTTTCGTGGTATACCGATTCCTTTGACAGAGAGCTCAGCCACATTTTTTTGCTTTGGTAACCACCCTGATACGTAACAGACCTGCCTGCAGCCCCTCCAGACGTATTGCGTTTCCACGTGAAAGCTCGCAAGGCAGTGTCCAACGAGGCTTGCACCGTTAGAGGGAATTATCATTCAAGCTTCTCAGTTGTTTCGTGCTTCATACACACCAAACCTAGTCTTAAAAGTTTGTTATTTGTTAATGGGGCTTCAAAGTGAAAAATAAATGCAACTTTAAATTTATTACGATTGATTCTTCAGAGAAAAAGAAGCACATGTAATGTCCTAGTTCGGTCATTATTTTAGAACAAGTGTTTGCTGCACGACGAATAAAATTTGGAGTTTGGTTAGTGCCGGTTGATTTCCAAATTACTATTGGAGATATGAGAAACGTAACTACAACAATTTTCAAGAACGCGATACTGTTTTTATTCTTTTTTGCTCAGCACATGCAAGGATATTTGACGTCACTGGCTGAAACAACACTGTAGAAGAAATTACGAAAACGAAAGTATCGTATTCAAAAGCAAGACGCAGTACCCACCACTTTTACGCACTGGTTAAATCTCCATTCATTTTGAACAATTCATAAGTTCAGGTGAAAAAAAAAAAGAAGCATTACAGCTTCCTTTTGCCGTCTGAACTGGCGAACGTGCTTGGAAGCTGTTCCCTTCTACCGGTGCTCCTTTGTTACTTATCTCAAATGCACACTGTGTGGCATATGAACGAAAAGACGCGGACGAGTCCAAAATTACTGACGGTTGAGTCAGCGGAATGCCGCTACAATGAAGATAAACTTTAAGCACAGCAACCGATTGAAAAACATTTGACAGTGCAATTTTTGCTTGTTCTAGCTTTTCGGCTTGCTCTGCGGAACTAAAAGAAGTATGGCACGTTGTGAATCCACATAAAATCAATAGCAATACTGCAGGGAGAGACAAACGTGTAAGTTATTTCATTTCAGCGTTGCAATCGTTATGCAGCGTTTCTTGCTTGACGACAGTGGTTTGTCTCTGCTTGCAAATGGACAGTTGTTATTCTCGAAATAAGCTTCTCGTGAGTCGTGTTTCATCTCTAGCGCCTTCCTTTCCTGCAATGGCTTGCCTTTTCTGTTGTAATACACAAACTCGAGCGCTGGCTCGCTGCAGGAAAGACGTTTCAAGCACAGGCGTGGCTCAGTAGTAGAATGCTCGACTGCCACGCAGAGGGTGTGGGTTCGAATCCACGCAGAGGACGTGGTTTGAATCCTCCTCGGTCCTGGTTATTTCTTCTAAAATTTGCGCGATAGCGGTTACGGACAGCGGCGGACAACTACGCCGCAAAAAACGGCCCTTTTTGTGATCTCATAACAGCTTACGCTGTAAAAAATGCAATTGACAGTTGGCCGGTGCGGGCGTTGTTTTAGTTTTTTTTCTGTGTTTCAACATTTTCCTCATATATTCCGCGCAGTTTTCACCATTACAATGACTTCCTTTAAAAATACGTGCGAATAGTGTGGCGCACAAATTAAACAGCGTATTATATACACGCAACTTAATGCCGGTAAGAAGCGCACGAAAAAAGGAAATATAGGACAGCTTGCACAAATGGCGCAAGGCTAGCGAAGCAGCGTAGCTGATGGGCACTTCTGCTTCACTCCCAGAACACGTACTAGTAGTGGGCTGAAGGCATGAGCGCAAGAGAAGGAGCGTGCGCTCGCAAACGCGCATTGTTTTCATCTTCATTTTGGCGCAGTGCGATCTGATTGGCGCGCGGTGGTGCGAGGAGTCAAGCGTGACGTCACACCAACTGTGGCGGCGGCGGCGGGAATGTGGCCTTGCGTGCACGTGTTAAGGCTGCACTCCGTTCGCTGCACCTACTTATTCAAGCGCAGAAAACCCAGTATAATGCGTGCTTCGCAAGGAGCCGACAGTGGAGTGTGGTTATGCCGGATTTGTAACCCGGCGGTCGTAGGTTCTAATGCGCTAGCCCGAAGACGTTTTTTTTTTTTAATTCCGGATTTTCCTGCGATGCGAGTTACGAAGCATGAATCACGAACAGCTATAACGTCTTTGCTGTTAATAACGTGGCGTTTTGCTGCGAAAAGCACGACTTGGTCAGGATTCAGCCTAGCCTGACTTAAAGCCCCCGTGCTTTCTATTTATTCTGTTTGGTAGTCATGTATAAAATTTACTCTCGATTGGCCCTTCTTCGTTGTATTGATTGGCTGTTGGATTTATTATGCTTTCGTACGGCGGACGTTTACCAGCGGCCTGTTCTCACTGTAAACGTGTTGTGACGTCAGGCCGTCGATGATGCTCCGCTAACTAGACCTCTTGGCAACCGCGTTTACGGTCGAGGCATTATCATGCGCACCGTGCGTCGCGCAGATTAGTTGAATGAACAGCGGAGCCAATGGTAACAGCAGCGCAAACGGAAGGCACAGTATGCCCGTGGCGTCAGCGCTGCACGTAACATGCGAGGAAAAAGTGCTGGCGCGCGAGGCGCGTAGGGAAACACAGAGGAGCAGGAACCTATAGCGCGTCGCTCTGTACACGACGCCTACTCCATTGGCGATAAGCAAAGACAATGGGCTCCCGCGACGAATTGGCGCCCAACTGTGGTCGATACTCGGTGGCCGATAAGAGCAGCTACTGTGTCCAGGAGCCAAAACCCGCGGTGCAACGAGGCCGGGAGCAGACACGCTTCAACAGCCGCCGTACGACGTCGTTCATCCGAAGCTCTCTCGTTCAGTCAGTCGTATTCTGGGCGCCGCTACGAGCTGAAACTTCCAAGCAGGCACTGTTGACCCGACCACCCCTGCCAAACCAGGGACAAGGGACCAGCCAGTCGAAATTCAGCAGCTGTGGTTTCTTGAAAAAAATACTTTCGCCGACGCCACTGTCGAGTCCAAGCCATCCCATGGTGATCAAGAGCGGATATGTGGACGTGAAGCTGCCACAAAGCGCCCGCAACAGCAGCACTTGGAAGGTTCGAGCATCATTTACGCTTTTGCCTTTGCGGCTGTGCTGTCGAACGCTTGTATAGTTGTTCAATGCTTGTAAGAGAAAATGTTCGTTATAGCGCGTGTAACGAGAGAGAGGAAGGACGACCACAGTGGTATCGTTTATTCTTCGACTGGTTGTCTTCCTCCCCGCTCCATTTATTGTTTCAGATGGAGCGATGGCGGTGCCCAGTTTAATGGAGAGAGCATTCGATTAAGAAATAGCTCGCAAGATCCACGTTGCCGCGATGAAATAGCTGAAAAAGAAAACGGACTGCTGAATGGAGATAGTTGCGCTAGCGATCAAGTGCTGACCTCATGATCGCTAACGTGCCTATCGTTATGTTCCAGTAGTTAGTATCTTCAAAATATCCTTTGTAGGTAAATATAGTGCGTGCCGCCTTGAATAATTTGCGTTTGTGCACTTTCAACATGTGTTGTGGGTTGTGTGAATTGAGATGCATCGTTCCGCTTTGCATGTATTCTAATTCAGTTTGCTATATAGACAACTATTTCCAAAGCTGGTAAATTTTGAGACTGCGTACACGTATATGATAAATCAGCGTGGAAGTCGAAATGAGCACCAATCCACTGAACACAATGTTCTGAAAGCCTTCATTTTATTTGTCGATGGTTAAACTAAGTGTGGTTTTGCAGAAACTACGGATCGTGCGTGAAAAGTGGAACGTACGTTAGAGCTTGGTGGCTGGCAAGATAGGGCCGCACGTGACTGTGGGAGTTTATTTTGAGCAAGTTGACCTACTTTCTTTGTCAATAGGACGTCCATTGTTAAATGTTTATGTTGAGCCAACCAAAATGTGAGCTTGTGCTTTAGAGTTCCTGCATACTAGTGCGTGTTTTACAATAGTCAGAATCCATTAAGCAATACGTTCCTTCAGCAGAAATTACGCAAAGTCAGTATTAGCAGTTTTATCCCTTAGAGTCTTGTAATAATAATCAGTCACATGTTATTCTAAGTGGGCCAAAACGAAAAACCGTGCAAGAAAGGAACAAGACGTGCACTACGCTCTTGTCTCGTCAACGTTCAATTACGATATATATTGAACTGATTATGCACGAATTTATTATATTTGTTAGAGCTTTTACTTTTGTTTCTGAGATTTTCAGCTTTAACGGTATCTTGCGCTGGTTGTACCACATGGACTATAGTAAGCTGCAGTCATTATTTTGGGCGATAGCTTTCATGCTTAACGCGACCAAGCGAGCTATATAGAAACTGTTACTTCCACGAGCGATATATATGCAAATGCGAGAAAAGCTCAAAGACTATCGCAATGTTTGCCACATGTAAGTAGGGGGGGGGGGGGGGTCACTAGGGTCACTATATATATGAGAAGGACGACATATATTATGCACATGTACCTGCCACCATTAAAAACGACATGTATTTGTCTTCTTTACTCAACCAACTGAATTCTATATCGAGGGTAAAGAAATACTTGATTGCTGCTTTTAATTTTATTTTTGGCTTTGAAAAGGGTTTCCGAACTGCATGTAGTGGTGAAAAGAGGGATAAAGTATTCGTTCAAGGGAAGGCATGTCCACCGACCTATATTAACTAGCGCCCCTACGAGTTCACAATATAACATTGAAATGTGCATTAAAAGAAACAAAAATTATGTAGCCTTAGTCAGTCATGGCTGTCAGTCAAAGATCTCTCGCCGATGTATAGGAAAGTGATGGAAACAAACGTGAACCTCATCTTTCTTTTCTTATAAGCAGAAACGAAAAAAAAATCCTTATATCATGTTGGTGTGCAAGGTTTCATGGTGAAGAGATCGTTGAAAACGATGAAGTACAGGGTATGTCGCTGGAGCCAATGTTCCGACAACTGGACTTGTGTTCGTCAGGGCACCAAGTTCGCCAGAAATTTCAATTTACTGTTCCTAATCATCGTCTCAGCCAGGCACATGGTAGCCCCTTTAGTCCTGGCTCTTCTGCTAAGAAAAAAATAGAAAATTTGCGAATACGAAAGGTCACTCTTGCCAGTCCTCTAACATGCACAGCGAACTTCGACAATTTGGTTAGCACGGGCTAGTGGTTGGCACCAGTGTACTACTGGCAGCACCGTGCATGTTTACAAATGGAGGACTTTGCAGATTTGGAGCCTGAGCAGTTCTATCTGCTTATGAAAGAAGCGCTTCTGTTTTATGCCTTTTCTCACGTGGCAGCCGGGGAACGAGCGTCAGCGATGCCACTGCCACTACTACTACTACTACTACTACTACTACTACTACTACTACTACTACTACTACTACTACTACTACTACTACACTACTAGTCACAACCTGATAAATCCAACAGACAATGATACCGACGAAGGCATATGGAAAGTATTGGTAGTTTTTAGCTGCGGTGTAGGAAATTTGGCATAAATGGGAAGGAATTAAAGTGAACAAGACAGCACACCTGCCGTCGGTATGGACCGAACCTACGACCTTCGGATAGCGCGTCCGATGCAAACTGTACTACAACGGCGGTCGTTCCCCCGTTCACTTTGTTAGGTATTTCTGCACATTTAATCCTGGGGGATAAAACTACAAATACTCTCCTTTATGCCTTTCTTGATTTTATTGCCTGTTGGATTCATTAGGTTGTGTCTTACAAAGAAACAAGCCTTTGATCCGTTACCCTACCGTTACTACCACTAGTGAGTCATTTCAAAACAGTAGTTTTGTATATTTTCAAGGACCTTTCGGTTACATATTGCAAATGCCATTTAAAGGGCAGAATGTGGGGAAGGGGGGGAATCAATGGTTACTAAATCTTAGCAAACAAACCTTCGTAGTTCAATACATACATACATACATACATACATACATACATACATACATACATACATACATACATACATACATACATACATACATACATACATACATACATACATACATACATACATGTGTCATCTGCAATGCAATGTGAGAACTTCACGATTCCGGTGCAAGTCTGTTTTTGCCACGTGAGCGAGAATTTTACCGGTTGTTTGCGCATCCGTCATCGTGTCATCCATTGTACTGCGTCGTACTGCATACTACCTACTCCAGAGTGTTAGTGTACAGAGACGATAGTTGTGAAGGTATTGGTGCTCCGTGCAGTGGAGTGTGCTAACTTATGTACAGGATTTATGAAAATTAAAGCTACGGCTTCTGTCTCTCTATTAAAGGGAGTCAGGAATGACCACCCACAGTCACATAAAACTCGCGGTTTTTCAGTACTGTGCGGTTCCTTTAGCGTAGATAGATAAGGCAGACTGTGCGTTACGTATCTCACCGTTACATTGTTCACAGAATATGGCTGTAGGTGCTAGCCTTATCAGTAGATGCCAGAGCTCGCCGAGTCTGTCTGCTGTTTCTTTTAGCTTACAGGTACTTGCACGAAAGACAAAGCCGAACAGTGCCGGAGATAAGGAGTCCGTTGAGCAGTCTGTTCATTGTCTTTGTACGAATTCTGGGCGCCGCGATTTTCGACGCCCAGCGCTAAGCTGGCAACAGACGACATTGTGGGCGTGTTGGAACGACCGGAGAAAGTGACCTGAGGCACGTGCACCGCTGTCGGTCGGTGACATGCGTTCTATAAATAACGCCAATTACTACAAGCGTAGAACACTAGAAGTGTTACAGCCTATATTTCTTTGCACGTAAGGAAACAGAAATAAAAGGGAAAGAAACAATTATCTCTCTGCCAACTTGCAGCAGATATGTGCCACTTGCGGTAGGGTGATATTGTGAACTAAACATACGTGCAGCTTGCTGTGAGGAGGCCATCTAATGATTGATTTGTGTTGTTTTACGTCCCAAAAGCACGCTATGATTATGAGAGGCGCCGTAGTGGAGACCTTCGGAAATTTCGGCCACCTGGGGTTCTTAATGTGCACTGACATCGCACAGTACACGGACCTCAACATTTCGCCTCCATGGAAATGCAACCACCGCAGCCGGGGTTCGACCTTCGTGACAGACTTCATTAGAGGCAGCGAACATAGTTACAATGACTAGGTATCACACACACACACACACACACACACACACACACACACACACACACACACACACACACACACACACACACACACACACACACACACACACACACGCGCGCGCGCGCACGCACGCACGCACAGAGAGAGCGAGAGAGAGAAAAGGTATACTTGCGCTTGCAGTCTGAAATGCATCAGCAGGTCTCGACCTATTTAAAACAGCAACTGCAAGTGTAACGCAAGTGTAAAACAGCAAGTGTAACGGCATACCCTCATTGATTGGTGATTGGTGGCATTACGTTCTGACAGACTGAATTTAACACTTAACGAAAAAAGGACTCAACCGCAAGCGCGCGCAATACGTAAGAAGGACCTATTCATGCTTATAACGAGTCTTTTCAGAGGGAGGAGTAAAGTATGTGGTTTAAGAAACAAATCTACAAAAAAAACGGAACGTTGTGCTACTATTCGAATGAAACGGCCCATTCAGCGTGCATACGTGCTGGTCCTGTATTTCGGCATGATCGGCTTGCATGCGTAACGGCTCTTACCCTAACTTCCTGTTTAAGCAGGGGGCGTATACCCTACCACGGAATACCAATACTATTTAGTGTTGGCCCTCCCCTGATTGGCCAGGTCTACCTTGACAGGCATTTTGACCAATCGCTCATTGGTCAATTATACCCTCACAGGCAGAGGCTGACCCGTCAGGGAGGACCAACACGGAACGGTATTCCGTACTCGGTGGTACGGTATACGGAATACCATTCGGTATAGGCAGCCCGAGAGCCAGTCTCGCCTCAGCAACATGTCTCGCTTATATTTTTAAATACCTGTTCGGTTGATGAGTCGTTACATTACCACGTTGTGACTGAGTTTAACACTTAAAGAAAAAAAGGAACTATGATCGTAGCCGTGGGGGAGGGCTCCATTTGGCTTGCGATTTCTTACATTACACCCAAAGTTGGATACGTTACAACTTTCGCTATCCTCTTACATCGAAGCGCGTTGTTCGGGGACTTGAATTTATCATGCGACTTAGGTTGAGCAAGAGGATGTGAAAGCCATCGAGTTGCTGCGCCCAGGTGCAGTCCACCACCAACATAAAATTGCTATCATTTTCAATGTAAGAGCAAAAACTTTTCCTCGAATTTATATGCGGAGTGGGATAAAAAATTGCTTCCTGCAAGATATACTCACAATGAGTACTTTTCTTGATGTCTGGGAACCACATGCCACGTAAATTAGGAATCACTATATTGACGCGAGATGGCTGAGATGTAAAAATGTGATACTTAAATGAATGAAGAACGTGGATCTGTTGAGCAGCCATAATCACTCCCAGAAGATAATGGTTATTGTAGCGCATAGATTATCTGTTAAAATCTTGCTGGTTAAAAGCAGCAGACACGTCTCGTGGAACACACACACACACACACACACACACACACACACCCACACACACACACACACACACACACACACACACACACACACACCACACACACACACGTGGAGAAGGCAAATAAGCATGCTAGTTCCCTGTAAACGTTCGCCACGTAGCTGGTCAAGTGTCAGCGCAGAGTGGTTGGAAACATAGCTCAACGAGCTGCGCTGTTTTTCTCGGCTGCGAGCACGTGCTCTCCGCTGAAACTCCACGAGCGTTTGTTGACGGGACGAGTGTGTGCACCGCGGCCGTGTTACTCATACTCTCTGGCACGCTTCGATGCAGAGCTGGAAGCGGAAATGGGTCGACCTGACCCAGCTGGAATCGGCGTTGGGCCAGCCGTGCGACGTGCTGGTCGAGGTGCGTGCCCACCGCAACTCGGGCGTCCAGGCCCGCGGCACGCTATCGCCGAAGAACGCGCAGGTGTTCCGGTGTGGCTCGAGCTCACGAGAGTTCGCCGTTGCTGTGCGTTCGGGTCAACGACCGCCCATGGTCTACCTGGCAGGAGAGAGCGAGACACAGAGCCAGGAGTGGATGGCCGCACTGCGAGCGCTGCTCTGGCCGCCTGTGCCCATGGTGGAGCTCGAGAACGGTACGATTCATACCATGAAACGCTGCGGACGTTCATTATCATGGCGTTGAGGAACGAGAAAAAGAAAGAACGTTATAGAGGCGAGCTAACATATTGAAATCAAGCGGCAGTTTTTTAAGAGAGTCCTGAAATATTCTCTGTACAAAACAATGGTGCCCATTCTCTGGTTAGATATGGGTATAGTGAGCAGATAAAGCGATTAATATTTTGTTGCGCTCGATTACAATGCGAACAATGTTACCCTGTATGTCTCTTGCCTTTCTTTATGATCGCTTTATTTTAGAAATCACGCCTATCCAGTGTTATGTGGTAAGGTATACCGATTCCTCGGGGAGAGAAGTGCGGGAGTAAGCGAAGTTAAGAGTAAAAGAGAAAAGAGCATAGACTCTGTATAAAAGTTCTTTAGATGCCATCGTGGAAAGCGATAGGGCGCGCGAGGTTCTGCTTTTCAACGCTGCCTTTAACGTCTGGTCGTTGGAAAGTGCTAGAAGGCTTGTTGAAGCGGCGCAGAAAGCACATTTAGGAAAGACTGGCGCATTAGCAGTGGTTAACCGCAATAATCACGCATGTTAACATATCCTATGGACAACTTTAATATTACAGAATATAATGAGCGTAGTGCACAGAAGGATAATTTACCACAGGCGTTTCTTATCAGAGTTTCTTCAGAATAATCTTCAGAATTTAAGCAAGGTAGAGGAGCGAAGAGATTAGCTGTTGCCGTTTGAAACAACCTGGTTCGTAGACGCCACTTTCCACACGTACATTTTCTCCGTGCAATGACGCTTCTCTTTGGCCGTCTTCATCCTTTTATTCTCGCAAGCTGTTCATATCTAATATTTCTTCGAGTGATAACCAAGGCATAATGTTCTGTCGTTACCTCTTCGCAGTTTTGGGCTTCAAGTTCGAGGCCTCGCTCATTGACGACGCATGGAGCGGCCGCGCTGGTCTTTTGGGAAGCTACGGGAACCTCTCCATCAGCGGTCACAAGCTGATTCTGACGCATCCGCACACTGAGCACGTGATACAAGAGTGGTACCTCAACACCCTCGTCCGATTCCAGGTCTCGCGCAACAAACACGAAGCAGACCATGGAAAGCTGCTTGCCATCGAGTGCGGAAGGTGAGCATGTAGGTCCGAGATCCAGCGACCGTTATAAAAGGCCCGCTGTCTAGATTCATAGCCACGTGCTGACTTCGCTGTATATGTAACTTTATCGCAGTGCTGTCACCCTTTGTTTTTTCTGCTACTACTACTACTATTACTACTACTACTACTACTACTACTACTACTACTACTACTACTACTACTACTACTGCTGCTGCTGCTGCTGCCATGACTAGCAATAGCAAACATTCGTCGCAATTATTTAGCTTTTCCATATAATCAGCAGCGGCACGAACCTCTTCAATACAAGCCCGGCATTATTGTACGAAAAATAATAAATATTAAGAAAAAGTGGCGTAGAAGAATGTCAAAATTCATTGCTTGAAAGTGTGGCTAGTTGTTTTCGAAGCAAGTGAAAGAGAACAACGTAGAGTTGTGTGCACGTAAAGTAACCGCTTCCTTTTTTGCACCCCGCAGCGAGAGCTCGACAGGAAAAGGTGTGCTCCACTTCTACTGTCCGGAAGCGCTGAGCTTTGTCTACACTCTGCGGGGCGTCGTTCAGGGCATCCTCAAGCGCATGACCCCGGAACAATACAGCTGGAAAGAAGTGCACGAGGCGCATGGCCGCTCTCCCGTGCGACGCCAAGGCTCCGCTCAGCAGCACCGCCCGGCCGCTATTGAAGACTGCAACGGCTACAGCGTGCCCAAAACCAACGCCATCTCCGTGCTGCAGATGCCCACCTTCAAGGGGCCCTTGCCTCCTCCTCGACCGGACGAAGTGCAGGGATTCCCGTGCTCTCGCCAGTCTCATCTGTCTATCTCAACTTTCGACTCCGGAATCTCGGTTACGTCAGCTCACGTCGACAGCGAACTCGAGTCGCCCGTCTCCGAGGTGGCTTTCAGCGTAAGCAGCGATATAGACGAACGCATTTACGAGCAACTCGACGAAGTACTATTAAGAAGGGCGTCGCTGGAGAAAGAGAACGACATACCGCCTCCCTTGCCTCCCAAAACTCACAGGCGGCGCAAGTCGGAGCCAGCTAAAACAGCGCCTGTCGAAGAGGAGCCAAACCTGGTCGAGTCATCCACCACAGAACGGCATCTCAGACCGTACTCGATGCCAGCCGATATGGCACCCTGTCCGAATGATAGGGGCACGCACGTCTCACCGTATGGGTCCATAACCAAGGCTACCGCCGTGAACGGCCAGACCGCAGCGCTTGCTCTACCAGAAGAAGAGCACGTACCTCAGGAGGCGGTCGCCTCGTCATCTCAGCCTAATGAGGACCTTTCACTTAGGGATATGGAGAATGAAGAAACTGGCGCGATTCCTCGAGAAATCCTGGTTTCAGACGATTGCGCCTCCGCCGGTGAAACGCCAGACACAAGCATGGAGGTAGTGCGTAGTAGAAGCCGCCTGTACGTCGCCCTAGAACACGAGAACCACTACCAAGCTCCCTCAAGCGCAGAAAATCTCGACGAACAACGTCGACTCAAGGATAGAATTCGTTCCCATTCGCTGGTTCCATGCCACGATCAGATGCTGAGGCAGATGAGACGACAGCGAGCCGGCAGTTTGCCCAGCTTATTCATATGTTAAAGGTTCTGCGACATGTAACCATTACTTTTTTTAACACGAAGTGCTTATTTATCAATGATGCGCATCAAATGTATATCGCATTGGGCCACCTATTTTGTAAGAGCCATTGAGAGAATCTTTTGAGGCCATTTCTGCAAACGAGAAATATATTAGCGCGTTGGCGAGAAATATGATCGCTCCCTTCATACTAAGCAAGCAAATGTCCAGGTCGGTAATCATTAATATGTAGAAAGCCAATATTTTAAACTTGTGGCCGAAGCACTATTTGCATTGCACGTGTTATCTTGTGGAAATACTGTCTTCAATTTCCCATTTCTCTTGGGACATATGGGTACGAAAGCGCGGCAGTACTCTGACTTCTCAGGCCTGAGCACTAATTAATGTGTTCGTTACCATTCACCTGCATATTTGCTTCTGGTTCACCTGAACGTTTATGAAAAAAATGTACAAATATGTATAATAGAATGCATATTACCTTCTGGTTCACGTAAACATCCATTGAAAAGTGTATAGCATGTATAAAGGTATACATATTCCCAACGGTTACTAGCGCTTGAAGAAAAACAGCACTCGCCATCTGAGGTTTTATGCTTATCAAGGGTAGCTCATCAAATCTTTACGTTGAATCCTTTCGGTAGTTATAAAGTAAATCTTCAATTTCACATCACCAGCATAAATAAAATTACGAATCGGCCGTAAATACTCCCGTCTCGGGCTTAATTTCACTTTCCCCCTTTGAATATATTACCTGCAGCGTGTGAATGCTTGCAATCGAGTATTTCTCGCAAAAGATAATTAGTGCTACCATACATGGTGGCCATCTGTTTGCGCATGCTGCCTTGAACTGGCGTAGGGGCTATTAATTTATGTTGACCCACCGACGAGTCATGCATAGAAAAAGTGCAATTTTATACAAGAATATTTTATGCAAATAACAAGCAACTTCATATCAGGCGCATAAATATTATTAACATGTTTATCCTCGTTATTGAGAACGCCCTGTAAAGTGATGAGTGCTATTAAATATGCAATAAGGGATGAAGAAGCAGCTCAGCAAAAAAATTATTTCATGCCTTAGGTTTTCTCATTTAATCTCCTTGTTTTTCATTCATACCACAAAAGTAAGGCACCAGAACGCAGGCAGGTGAAAGCGTTTGATTACTTAGTAGCACGATAGCTTCTATCGTTATGGACAGTAACAGCAATACGATTGCTAAAGTACATTGAGTGTCACTTCTAGGTGATTCGACTGGACTACATCTGACGGAGGCCTTCGTTGCCAAGCCTAGCATTTGTTGGAAAGGTCGATCACACTTTAGGCTAAACAAATGTGAACTCTTATTATCGTCATGACTCCGAAATATTCGACGTGTTTCTCAAACCTCTGGATAACACATACTTGTAACAAAGCCTTTGACGGGTAGCAAAAGTTTAAAAGATTTTTTGACGCATTTGGACACTCTAGAATGACTTTAATGAGCTAAGATATTATACTCGAGTCATTTCACCAAGTGATGACGCATTGACAAAAGAAACTGCACGCTAATAAAGCACGCAAAAGTACTTTTGTAAAGACTTTGGAACGTTACCTGAAATACAGGTGAATGATGCAGGGAGTTCCTTGTAAATTTGTTCCAGATCTGATAACAGATTGCTTCTATATTGATTCTATGCTATATCTCATGATGAATCCCACGATAGGGGTTTGCTGCATACTGCACTCGAAACGGGCTTGTCTGCACGATGATATGACGCATTGGAAACATGCGGAGACCGTTGCGGCCGCTATTGTATTGCAGTAAGCGTCAGAAAGTGTGAAATCCTGATCATATTCGCGAGGGTAGAATGGTTATACCGGTTTTGACAGAAGACACCACGGCGGAAACGCGTCCATGACGTCAGCCGCTGGTTAGACAGACGTCATCGCTCTCTGTCTGTCGCGAACGTCTGTGCGATTGCGATAATCAGGGCGTTCAGGGCATTCTAACACTCGTTCTTAGTGACATTTCTTCCTTCTGTGAGCATCGCTTAACTATACTCTTAGCACGGCAACCTCTACTTTATTTTATAGGTACACAAAAATGTGAAAATATGCTCCTTTACTATAGGTTAAAGCACTTTAACCTATACTAAAGGAACATATTTTCACATTTTTGTGTACCTATAAAATAAACTAAAGGTTACCGTGCTAAGAGTGCATAAGTGACAAACATGCATCACCTCCTGTTCTTTTATACACGTGTGTCTCCTCTTGATTACTTATTTCATCAATTTATTACGCTCAATTTATCCCTCAGTGTGTATTTGTGCAGGTGCATTCTGTGTATCAATGTGTGTATATGCATTTTCGTCGTAATAAATTGAAAGCTGAGTCAACTGCTGTACATTCAGTCGAACAGTGTACATATGTGCCATTTTCATCGTGTACAATAATTGCTCATTGGTAATAAATGTATCTTTACTCAACCTCACGGAATCTTTGTATTTCGTTATCATTCACGGCATGCATCATTCTTTCTTCTTCCTTTTTTTTTAACCCTGACTTTGGGGTTCATGGAGCCGACTTGTGCACAAGGTGGCAATATAGCTCACATATTGTTCTCCTTGACATCCTCATGGAATGATAAAGAAAACAACACGCTTTGCCCTGCACTTCACCTCCCTTTTACCGGTCGTTGCGTATATTACGAGATCTTGGACCTTATCGCGCAACAGTGATGGACCACTGCGGGCAACAGACGCGCTACCATATGCTATCCTCGCCAGTGACGTAAGGATATTTGCATCCGCGAGGGTGGCTGCGGTAATAGGGTTTAATTTTTTTCCCTTCCTTAACCGATTGTGTTGACAAGGTGCTATGTAAATCTGTTCTGGCGATGAAGCGCAAGAATGCTTGATTGCCTTAGTCGAGAAAGTGAAAAAGCAGGGTTGATATGCACAGCGCACGAGTTGCTTGATTGACTAATTTCCAGGTTTTACGTCCCCAAAACTACGATATGATTATGAGAGACGCCGTAGTGGAGAGTTCCGAAAATTTCGACCATCTTGGATTCCTTAGCGTGCACTGACACCGCACAGTACACGCGCCTCAACATTTCGCCTGTATTGAAATGCAGCCGCCGCGGCCGGGATTCGGTCACGCGACCTACGGATCAGCAACCGGGTGGAGCGGCATCTTTTTTTATTCAGATACCCTAAAGGCCCAGAAGGCATTACATAGGGGGAGTCACAACGAATGGGGCAAAAATAGTCAAAATACGCGCTAAACAAAAACTAAGATTTAGAACAAGAATAAGTAAACATGAATCCGTACAAGATTAACCACGCCCGAGGTAAGAAAAATATATAACAATCAAAAGTTAAATATTCATAATATACTGCAAGCACTTAACAATAATCGTCAGCCGTATCACGTGGAAATTATAAGAAACAGAACTGAATGAAACAACACAAGCGAAAAAATAAGAAGCATACATTACGGAACATAAAACAAATTACATATTAAAGCCATCAATAAATGCAAGTATGATTCAACACCAGTGATGGGAGGATGAATTTTATGTTTCGTTTTCTATTTTGTTTATTCCCTTTTTTTAAAAAGGAGGAACCCGTGCTGCCGAAAAGTGTTAGCTCAGTGTTCTAGAAATGACTTCAAACAATTTACAAGTAAGTCGTGATTCACAATGCCTGCGGTGTCAGCAGGAAGAAGATTCCATTCACGAATGGCGAGGAGAAATGGCGAGTAAAAGAACAGATTAGTGCGGGCGAAAATAGGTTCAATTTTATGTTGCTTATCGAGTCGCGAAGAGACACGACAAGCTGGCGTGGTACGTATTTAAGGTATCGTGGGACGACTCATTATATAGTAAAGATGATGAAAGAAGGACAATAATACCAGACACCTGCGTTTTTCAAGAAGAGCTAAGTGAAGATCTGATATCGGTTACATTTGATGTTCCAGTGCAAAAGCAAGTTAACCTGAGGAGAGAACATCAGCTCGGTACGGCTGTTAGCCTCTAGGATCTGTGCAAGAGTACGTTTAGCTGTGGGTAAAATATCCACACGGGACTCCGATCACGAGAACTCTAACGTAAGAATAAAAATTGGTTGTAAAGGGGGAAGGGGGCCATCCCACAGGCATGGCTAAACTATGACTGGCATCAGAGAAAAATTGCCTATATGCAGGTCATGCGTGGCAAATCTTGGCCATTACCTTGACAACTTTTGCTGTTGCGCTACTGTTGCGCTTTGAAATCTTCCTTTTTTGTATTGAAATCTGTTTCTTTCTTTTATGACCCACTCCTGTTTAAGGCCTCACATGAGAGGACGGCAGCACTCCTGAAATAAATAATAACATATGGGGCTGGAAGTGAGAGGCTAAGAAGAGCGCACATATGTAAGTTAAAGGGTCCCAGAGCCAGCGTTTCTTGAAATTGTGTAAGTCAGTAGGTGATATTCAAAATGTAGAGCGCCATCGGTCGACACCTCAGTAAGCGCCATCCGCCATGTTCGTCAGGGTGGCAGAAACTGAAACTTGCACAATCTCAGCGTATATCGGCTGCTGTCTTGCTGTCGTTCCGCGATGCTGTCCCACTGCTGCGGGCCGCTATGCCCGCCACGAGGACCCGTGACAACGCCGGGAACAACATAATGCTGCTTTTAACCAAATACCTCGATGGTTTGAACGATCAAAAAAAAAAAAAATGGAAGTATATTGTCACTGCCGCGCAAATAGTCTTATCAACGATACTGCATTGTGTGTGTTCGGTACAGTGGTCAATGAGCATAAAATCGCCGTGTAGCCCCGTTTCTATTTTCCCCGTGGATATGAATTGCTTTCGCTGCGACAAAAGCATCCACAAGCTGCAGACACACATTTATAAGAGATATTAAGTCACGCATGGCACGTTAAGGAACCCCAGGTAGTCAAAATTTCCGGAGACCTCCACTACGACGTCTCTCATAATCAGAGCTGGGTTTGGGACGTTACACCCCACAAATCAATCAAATCAGTCAAGTCACGCATGCACGTACGAACGATCTAGAGAGCACGATTGATCGCCGTTTGCTTGTCGTATTGCTTTTCACGGACAAAGGCGATTGTTCGCGAGAATAAACATGCAAAATTCGATGGTGTTGTTTGAGGGCTCACATTTTAATTGTTTCAAAGAAGTGCACGTATACTGAGCGTCTCCCGAAAATTGTGAGACATGTGCTTCTAACAACATCGGGTTATTAACACCATATTTGCAGCCAAATTTCCGCCGTCCATCGGCGCGCTCATTGCCAACTGCAGGAGGCCGCGTGGGTGCCAACCGCTTCCGAGATCGCTGTGGTAAACGAGCACCAATAAAATGCGGTTGTCATTCAAGGCAGCTTTTATTTGGTAATGAAAGGAATTGAACCTGTAAACAAATTCAGGTTCAGAGAATGCGATGGAGAGCTAAACTGATCGATTTCTGGGGTTTTTCGTTCCGAAACCGCGATTTGGTTACGAGAGACACCGTAGTGAAAAGATCCGGAAATTTCGACCACCTGGGGTTGTTTAACGTGCACTGATACCACACAGTCAACGGGCTGAAGCCCGTTGACTGTGTGGTATTTGGCCTCCATCGAAATGCAGCCATCGCGACTGGAGATCGATCCCGCGATCTTCGGATGAGCAGTCGAGTACTATAGCCACTAGAGCACCGTGGCAAGGTATGGACAGCTAAAGGCTTTTTTTAGGGGCGAAGCTCCTCTTAGTCTAACCTTGTCACGCGTCAGGCGTCAGTCGTCAGGCGTAACCCGCGTGACTCCCGGCACGCGCTCGCCCTCGGCGTTCGCCTCGGCGCGTGCCTCTCTCCCTCTCTCTCCCGGCACGTGCCTCTGCTGTCTTGTGTGAGAGAGAGAGAGACAGAGAGAGAGCGAAAGGCGCGCGTTGGCTATGGAAACGCTCTTTCTTAGAGGAACGCTGTACCAGCTCGCAAAGAAGGAGAACGCTGTACCAGCTCGCAAAGAAGGAGAACGCGCCCTCACCAGCGAGAGACAAGGCTGGCGCAGGCAGCGCCTCCTAGCGAGTTTCTTGATTGAGAAATACCGACTGCATGCGTTGGAGAAGCGTGCACCGGCAACCCATATATATATATATATATATATATATATATATATATATATATATATATATATATATATGCACTGGATATCTTGACTTGCAATGAAGTGCCGGTGGGAGATTTCACGTGTGCATAGTTGAACCATGAGGATTCGTAGCGTGCGCGTTAACTAAATTAATCCAGAACTCGGCACGATCTACGATGGACCTCCCGAGCTTCGCCCACTCACCATCATTCACTCCGTGGATATGCTGTAATTTTTTTGTAGCTTTAATTTTTTATTGCGTCTGCAACCTATAAGACTCTGGAGAGTATGGAAACGGCAAGGAATGCTCTCCCCGTGAATTTAGCAAAAAAAAAAAAAAAGAGAGACAGTAAGATGAAGCCATGTCATGAGAGAAAGAGGCTACTCCTTGTATCAAAAACAACAGTCCATGAACACAGTCGAACAATTATTTGAAGCAATACTTTTTATGTGTAGAACAGTAGGAATTAACCATATTAACACAGATAATGTTTCTACCAACGCCACATGAGTAAATTTAACTGCTGTTGTTCATTATCAGGCTCAGCGACGGTTACTTCAAGTGTGGTGAACTGTGCGTCAGTAAAAAGCGTGACATGCATGTGCACTTGTATGGAAGCGTTGAGTTGTCCGGACTGGGCCAGCATTCGCAGTTGCTGCATTGCGGTAACGACACACTGTCCGATAGCACGTGGGCTTAGCATGCAGCATGGCGTTGCTTAGTCCCATTGCGGCGTTATGGTCTCTGTGTGTGTTTCTACAAAAAAAAAAATGCTAGCTAGAAAAGATGACTGATGGCCAGACAAGTGTGATGTTGATTTTACTTCTATTTGCTTTCTGAAAGTGACTGCGCAGTCGAATAATCTACACGAACTCTGGCCTTGGAGCAGCTTGTTATGAACACACATAGAGCACTTCGTAAACCAGAGGTCACACCACTTGAGTGTACATAACTATGAATAGCGTGGCGCCCCACAGCATCGCTTTAGCATGCAGTGTAGCGCAGTAGTGACTCGTCGTCTGCGGGTTTGGAGCTGCTGTTATTACCTTCCCGCAAGTCTACCGCTCCCACGATAAAAGAAAACAGTAAGGCGACTGTGGTGCCCCATATCATATTCTACTGCTTATGTTTTCCTGAATACTCAATTTCAGTTCTTCAGTGGGTAGTGTATGTGGTCGACGAAACGTCCCCGTTCCCAGTGACCATTCTTGAACAGCTTTTTAATATAGCCACTTGGGTACGCCCTATTTTCTTTCAATATATGCGTAGAGCGGGTGGTGGTGTATCCGAGTATACCCAAACACATTAACGCACGCATCAGTTTCACTTCGACACGCGCATCGAAATGCACTTGTTATGACCACTACCACGACAACTGTCATATAAAAAATCTGTCGCCTGTGTAGGTTGATCAGAAATGGAGCAAGTGCTTGATATTCGCAAATCTAGTGGAAAGGCGTGTTTCGCAGAGAAATAACCCCGAACCACAAAACGACACCCATGAACAAACGTGACATGACGGGTATGAGACCTTACGCTCGCGTAAGATCACATACCCGTCATCAGCCAGGGCAGCCCGATTCCATTTTGAACGGTTTTCCGGACATTCCTCTAACATGCCTGAGGCATGTAAAATATTTCATTTTATAGAGCATATAGGCTCAGCTTCGTGCGCCCTGTTGGAATCATAGGACACATCTGAGTTTAGTCACTGGCTGGACGTAACTTTTCATTTGACTTTCGAAGACACTTTAACAAAAAAGCGAAAGCACCTCAACTTTGCTAGTACACTGGTCTCTGGCACAGCGTGTTTTCTGGACTCACTAAAAATGTGTGTGGCTTTTCCAGAAAAAAGGTCCTTCCTCCTCATTTGATACAATAATGAAAGCACTGAAGGCAAGAATGCAGAGCAGTCTTAGTATTTGCGCAACTGCACCGAATGAGGTACAAGATCTCAAAATTCGCGCATCCGGGCACGGAAAACACTCATCCAAACGGCCGCACGCGGCAACGCCAGATGGTCCAGGCACTGTGGCTTCGGGATGAACCGCCACGTTGAGCGGCGCCCCAAGTTTTCTGCACCGCACCTCGGTGCATTGAATCCAGGATCGGCCCACATTTCTCTCTTCAAGCTTGACAGAGAACGGTTGGCTCAAAGAGCTCCGCTCTTAAGACAAGAAAGGAGCACCGTTTGTCGTACGTTGCTATTGAAATGTAGGTATAACATGGACAGGCACATGCCACCTACCAAGCTTTAGGGTGGTATCGAGCACAGGCCCTCGAGGTGCAAAGAAAGCACGCTAGCACTAGGCGGCGGCTGCACCTCGCGCTCGGTATACATAGTAAATAAGCCTACTGCACCAGCAGTTGAAATAGTGCTTGTGTAACGTGAATTCTGCTTGTAATCTGTGATAAGAGCTATGATATCAATACTCATGTTCGGCTACCATTCCGTTTGCTTTTGTGCTTAAGTACCTTGCTTGATACTGTAGCAATAGTTCAACGAACGACGCTCATGATAGCACGTCAACGAACCGCATAGTGCTTTTTTTTCCCGAAAAAGCAGATATCTGTGCCTTGGACTAACGTGAGTTCGAACTTTACATCGTACCATGAGGTGCCATTCAGGTGCCACGGTGCTGTCGACGTTCCTGTTTAATCCAAGTTAAGAAGACCCATGAGTGGGTACGTTCGCTTTGCGCAAAAACCTTGATCCTACTCGTAACAGTTGGCTGAATGCCAACTAATTTGTCATAGGCAGTATAATTGCTGACTGCTTCGAATGACACCGATTCCCGCAGTGCGTGGGATCTGCAGGATTTCTTTAATACTCCACACGATGTCATCGCCGATGTGTAACCTATTGTTTATTGTTACAGTTAGGACGAAAGAAGAACACTGTTCTGGCTCACCCCATGGATAAAGGATGACCGTCGTCATATAAGGTGGTCCTTTATTGTAGTAGCATTACACGGACATCTCAATCCATCGTCATCTCTCTCACACACACACCTGGAAGAACGCATCGGACGCATTTCACTACATGGTGATACACATGTCTCATCGTAATCTTATTTTTCAATAAACAATGGTTCTTACCATACTCTTTTTTGTGCTTGTTAGGATTGACGTAATAGACTGACGGAATAAAAAAATGCAGCGCTACGATTCCGCGAAAATGTCAACTGCTACCTCCTCCCTGTTGAAAAAAGAAGTGTTGTCAGAAAGAGTTTTCTTCATAAACAATATTTACTAATATGGTTACTATGGAATCAAAAAGCAATACATGGCAGTATTGTCGGTATCATGAACAAGAGCAGGGTATACACCGTCTTCAGCTGTTAAAGCACGTAGCCTGCGCGTGTGTTTGGGTGTTCCACAAGCGACATCAAGCAGAGGCACGAGAACCTCCTTTCAGTGCGATTCGGAATGTGGAAACATGTCGCCACTTGTTTCGTTCAATTACGCAGCACCCTTCACATCCACTGAATGCACGTATTGGAAGTCGCGCTAGAACACAGATACACTGTGTGTACCAACAGCACATTCGGCGGCTTCCTCTTTCAACACATTGGCAATCAGATTTAAAGTACCCACCTTGGCTTCTGGAGATACCACCTATCGAAACACCAATTGAAGGCCTTCGCTGTAAGCACGATGTACCACCCTTTGCAGTGTTGCAGTTGGCCTCACACCATCTGTTTGAAAGGTACATCGACCACGTCCATGTGTACACGGGCGGTTCGGTCACCAAAGAGACATCGACATTTGTCGTACCCGAGTTGCATGAGGAATACGCATGTCGACTAGGTCATCCATTGTTATTATTATTATTATTATTATTATTATTATTATTATTATTATTATTATTAATATTATTATTATTATTATTATTATTATTATTATTATTATTATTATTATTATTATTATTATTATTATTATTATTATTATTATTATTAAGTGTGAACCATAATATTTTGTTGGGAAATCTATTTTGTTATGGTTTCAGGGGGCCTTTTTACAATGTTCTCCATAATTATCTGCAGGACAGATCACAGGTGGTAATGGGAAGCAAAGAAGTTATTAGCACTAGGAAATATATTACAACGGGTGTTCCACAGGGATCAGTGTTGGCACCTTTATCATTTAATTTATTTATGAATGACTTTCCCTCGGTAATTAGCAAAGCTAGTGTGTATCAGTATGCGGTTGATACGGTGCTTCTTACACGTCACTTACGGTATGAAGGTGCTATTAACGCTCTGCAGAGTGCAATTCATAAGGCCATGCTGTGGTTTAATGAAAATGGTGCAACAGTTAATGAAAAGAAAATCAAGGTCATCTGCTTTCGAAGCCCTTTAAAATTCAAAGAGTCAATGTGCCACTATTTCTTCATACTGAAAATTGTAACCAGTGAAAATGTACTGCAGTAGAATATGTAGAGACATTCAAGTACCTGGGTATAAATTTTCATAGAGGAATGTCTTGGCAACATCACATGGCTTTTCTGTGTGCCGAACTTAGAAGTGTTGCGTGTTTGCTTTGCAATATAAAAAGCTTGGTACCCCTACTAGTCAAGGAAATGATAGTTCACGCACTAGCATACAGTGTCTTGAGATATGGCATCACTATTTCCCCCTTTTGCACAGAGCGATGGGAAACAAGAATTAACAACTTACTTAGAAACATACTAAAAGCGTTGCTTACGGTATTAGGCTACATTCCCATAACATTTTTCGTGAATTAGGTTTTTGTATGTTCCGAGACTCGTTTACTAGAACTGTTATTCTGCGACATAGTTGGAACGATGACTTCAAAGTGCCTTATGTTACTAGTCGATAATTGAGAGAGAAAAAGCGTTTTTATGTACCCTGCTCGTCCACTAGATATGGTGAAGCTAGAAGAAGTGCATATATTCCGAAAATTTTTAATGGATCATCTGAAGAGTTCTTTTCTGTCACTTCAAAAAGAGAGTTGAAGAAGTTAATCTCAGACTTATAAAATTGTTTGTTATGGCTTATTTGTAATTTATAATCATTCTTCGTCTCTTCTCCTTTTGCTTGTTATTGCATGTGAACAAGAATTCCTTTCAAATTGTCTGTGCGTTCAAAAATTTTGTCTGAATATTATGTAACCACATCGCTGTAACCGACGTTGCCGGGCCTAGTCACTCAAGTCTTCGGAGACTTTTACAGGCCCGTTTCTGTGCACTACTTCTGGATGTGAGCAATAAAGTTTATTATTATTATTATTATTATTATTATTATTATTATTATTATTATTATTATTATTATTATTATTTCCTTTTTATTTATTTTTATTATCTAACCGAAAAGGGGTAGCCGTCACCAAAACGGCGACAACAACTCCTTAATTTATTTTTACATCAATAAAAAAAAAGGTCATCCATCGTCTTCAACAACATCGGAGTTGGTGGCCATTTTATTAGAAGTCAGCTTTATGAAATTATCAAAGCCGCCTCGAAAGTGGGTAGTCCTTACTGATTCATTGGCGGCTCTCAAATGTATTGAAAGTTCTACTCCAAAATATATAGATATACGTGTCATATACGCTATTCTAAAAAAATTCACAGCATATCCACGGAGTGAATGATTATGAGTGGGCGAAGCTCCGTAGATCGTGCCGAGTTCCGGATTAATTTAGTTAACGCGCACGCTACGAACCCGTATGGTTCAACTACGCACAAGTGAAATCTCCCACCCGCACTTCATTGCAAGTCAAGATCCAGTATATATATATATATATATATATATATATATATATATATATATATATATATATATATATATATGGGTGGCCGGTGAACGGTTCTCCAGCGCGAGCAGTCGGTATTTCTCAATCAAGAAACTCGCTAGAAGACGCTGCCTGCGTCAAGCTTGTCTCTCGCGGGTGAGGGCGCGTTCTCCTTCTTTGCGAGCTGGTCGCGCGTTCATCGAAGAAAGAGCGTTTCCATAGTCAACGCGCGCCTTTCGCTCTCTCTGTCTCTCTCTCTCTCTCTCTCCCAAGACAGCAGATGGAAGAGTGAGAGAGCTCGCGCGCCGGGAAGCACGCGCCGAGGGCGCGCCTACCACACGTAGCATCATTCATTTCTTTGAAGGTAACGCGCTACTAGGAACAACGGACGGTCAGACCCATACCTTAAGGAGCTTCGCCCCTAAAGACTTGCACAAGCTGCGGAACTACAACATCATATTGTCTTCCAATGGGTCCCAAGTCATTGCGGAATCAAAGGAAATGAACTGGCTGATGCGTTGGCGAAAGCTGTTCATGATTCTTCAGAAATTCGCCTCATTCCCATGTCTCAATCCGATATACGCCGCATCTTACGAGGACAAAAACGGGAATTGTGCTTGCTCAATTGGTTCACAGAGAAAACAAAAGAATCCATTTTGTACGCAGTCGACCCTAATCTTGAGTATCAACAAGACCCTCATTCATCGTCTCCGGCTTGGAACTGTCTACGCAAAGCATTTTTTTTATTCAAAATTCACGTGCTTCATCTTCAACATGTGCATGCAGCCACGACGACGAAGATATCCATCACCTGTTGATTGATTGTCCCAAGTACACCACGCAAAGACAGCGACTCGAACAAGAGCTACATTTATTAGATTCAGCGCGCACTTTTTCGCTTGAGAAAATATTAGGACCATGGCCACCAAAGATACACCACAAGGCTTTAAAAGCCCTTCAACGCTTCTTTGAAGAGACAAAAATCAGTGGCAGTTACTGACTGCACCGTTTTTACAGTGATGATGTGTGTGAGACGCGAGCGGACTCCTTTGGGACCAGTTTATTGTCATATTTTCCTTTTTTATTTATTTTTATTACGATGATGTTACATTATCTGAGCGAAAAGGGGTAGCCGTCACCAAAAATGGCGACAACAACTCCGTAATTGATTTTTACATCAACAACAAAAAAAAGGGTATAAGAAAGTTTCCTGAGCTTGAGAGAGGTCGGCTATCAAACAACAAAAAACGGGCTTTTTCATCAAGTTACACTTTGTATTAAAAGCGAGAAACAAGGTTCCACTTCCTTTAAAAAAAAACATAGAACACCACACTTGTGACAAGTCTTAATAATTACATCCTTCGATGTCCAAATGCACGCTCATCCGATTAAAAAAGCTGCCTGGGTGTGAGGCAAATACATCATGTTACCAGCTTCGTTGTAATAAACCATTTTTCCTTAATATATATACCAACATGGTTAATAGCGCTGATTGATTGATTGGTGGGGTTTAACGTCCCAAAACCAGTTCTGATTATGAGAGACGCCGTAGTGGAGGTCTCCGGAAATTTCGACCACCTGGGGTTCTTTAACGTGCACTGACATCGCACAGCACACGGGCCTCAACATTTCGCCTCCATCGAAATGCAGCCGCCGCGGCCGGGATTCGACCCCGCGACCCTCGGATCTGCAGCCGAGTACCATAGCCACTAGACCACCGTGGCGGGGTATGGTTAATAGCGCTAAAAAAGGGGGAAAAATACACCACAGCATTGTCAAAGAGTGACTCGATGGTATGAAAAAAAGCAGCTCTGAGTATGAGAGAGGCGGGCTCTAAGACAAAAAAACGCACACTATTTTTTCATCAAATTGTACTTTTTAATGAAATCAAGAACAAGATTCTACTTGTTCTTTTCAAAAGAATTAAAACAACACAGGTATTAAAGGCCCAACTAATTAAACTGTAGCAGGAGAAAAGAGAAAGTCTAGTATCGCTGAGAATTAATCCAGTAAACTAGCAAGTAACAATAGCGTACGCAGTGATATAATTTTTACTTGTAAATCTCAGGGACAAATTTCCGTCCAACTATGACGCCTCGAAGCCGTCGCGTCCGTGTCTGAAGGAATACGATATTTAATGTGAAAAAAAAAAAATACGTAGCGCACGCTCATCGGATGGAGAGAAAAAAGTGCTGAGCGGAATAGAAACAGCCCCTGCCCCCGACAAAAAAAAAAAAAGTGAGTAACAATAACGAGTGCACTGATATCATTTTCACATATAATATAATGATGTTACAACTCTCTCTAGGGGGAGAAATTTCCGTCCGACTGTGGACACGATATATATGACGCAAAAAACGTATGACACGCGCATTGGATGGAACAAAAATTAGAAGGAGGATTGTGTAATAATGAATCCCCGCCCACTATGCTCAGAATTAAATAAAGCAGCGGGGTATGGTCGTCGGTCCACATATCACGCCGTCGCTCTATACAAATCAACTTTTCTCACCCACCGCAGCCATCCTCCCACAACAACCGCCGCCGTCAATTAGGAATTGCGAGGTGAGCAGCAGCAAGCGCGCCCGACCCCTCCCACCCGATTCACGTGATTTAACGAAGAACATCCCCACCGACGGCATAAAAAGTAACTGCTCATCTAAAATTGCTAATTAGGTGGAGGCCGACAATATTGTTAAAGTAGCAAGTGCGTTGAAAAATTGGAGTCGCTGTCCACCGCCACAGTTCCCACTGACTTTCCCCACATGCTTCCCGAGCTGCGAAGGCGGCGAACAGCAAATTCAATGGAGACGTTCGGTGCTGCGAATTAACTTAGGGGAGATAGACCTTATCAACATTTTGCTCCTGGCGATTGTGCATGTAAAGTGCTTTTTTAGTAACCGATACGCCGCCCTTTACTCGATTGATTTGTGGGGTTTAATGTCCCAAAACCAGCTCTGATTATGAGAGACGTGTAGTGGAGGGCTCCGGAAATTTCGACCGCCTGGAGTTCTTTAACGTGCACTGACATCGCACAGCACACGGGCCTCAACATTTCGCCTCCATCGAAATGCAGCCGCCGCGGCCGGTACTCGATCCCGCGACATTCGGATCAGCAGCCGAGCACCATAGCCACTAGATCACCGTGGCGGGGCGCCCTTAACTCGTACGTCGTGCCGTTAATTTGGCTATATGCCGATGCCAAAATACGATACCAAATTTCATCAAACAAATGGCCGCTCATGTGAAAGAACAGTTGCAAAGAAACAATGACCATTTCACTCACCCAAATTTAGAGAAGAAAATTCCATCGAGACCTGTTTCCCGAGAAACCCGAAGCCGGAGTGTCACTGTCAAACCACGTCACATTTGGTGCACCCATTCAAGTTAGCGAGCTACGTCCAGAGTGCAATCTCGTGCTCTTTGGTTGTTGGCACAATGTTACTATTCCTTCAAACTTCACAAAGACAGCAACCATAAATAATTAACTAGAATCATTAGCAAGTACATCATTCCAAGCTACATGCAGCTACGAAACCACTTGTACAATTTTATAAAGAAAAGTGCACGAGTACTTCATAAAATAGACAATGGAGCGGCCCGACTGCAACGTCTACAAGGCAATGTCCCCGACGAGTGGATGTACAGGGTCGGCGTTAATAATATGCGCTTGAGTACTATTATTGATGAACTGAAATTGATTCTACGAGATCGACCGTTTTATCTTGCGTAGGTTCAATTATGTAATCGATGATTTCATATGAAAAAGAAGTACGGAGTATAGGTCCACTTAGGTATTTCAGTGTTATGAACAAATTATGTCGCCACCTGACCCCCTTGAAATTCAGTGCATTTACGCCGGCGAAGACAACTGCACCGCGGGTGTTAGCAGATCATCTGTTGACTACATCGACAGTGTCTGCAACGGGCGCTTTACTCGCGAAATGAGCACGATTGCGAGCTCATTAAAGCTAGGACATCCTCCATGCGGGTTCGAGTCCTTCTGAGCATATTAACGAATATTATACGCCAGCCGGATCACATGAGCCAAGGCCACATCGTATTTTACGTACTAGACGCATACTTTGTAGAAAAGTTATACTTCTGCATTAGGCCCATTTTACGGGGACCGATTACGCACACAGGCCGTGCTACGTTATACGCTACGACCTTGTGGATCACTCCGGGGATGGCAACTATGCGTCTAGGTTGGATCCAATGAAATTATATAGAGTAAAGATTGAAAAAAAAAACAGCAACGGCGGAGCAAACACTTTGACGCTAGTGTTCTCGACGAAGCTCTCTTTGGACGAATGCAACGAGGAGAAGGGCGGCGACAAAACACGTCGTAAAAAGCGCTCCCAAAGGCTGCGGCGACGGAGCGAACGTGGTGTCGCCCAACGGTCATTGCAAGCATATTATATTACCATAGTGCCGCTATGAGCGATCCTGTCTGAGGAAGCACTTTGCCGACACATTCGTCACGGCCAGAGTGATCATGGTCATCGCCCGCGCCACCTACGCTAACACAAATTGAAATCAGGAGATCTTGGAAATCCTCGCACGCAACAGAATGCCGATGCGATCTTGCTTGCTGCAAATCTGCCATATAAATCGGTGAAGGATGGTAGGGACGACGACGACAACGAAGCACCAAATGGCCTGGTCACATCCAATGATTGCCTGGTCACATCCAATGGCCCGGCCACATCCAACGGTATGCCGGTACCCAGCGCGTGTCCGCGAACATCCAATTAATCATTCAGAAAATGCTGGCTGTGTAGTTGCACGAAGGACCTGTCGTCAAAAAACGAAAGTTAGTATTTCATGGCATCAGCTACGCTACTCGTGTTGCTAAGTGCTTTTTATTGCAGGTAATCATATCATGATAGGAGACCGGTACCATTTTAGCATGGTGAGTTATCACGAAAGTGTTTTATGCCGGTGTCCACTACGACCCCATACGTCACTACTGTAACGGATATGATGCAGTAAAAAAACACGTAAGAGCAAGAAAGAAAACGCTTAGAATAACTTCCGCACACGCGCTGGTAATCGGACTCGCAGCCCCTCTCTCCACGACGAGCGGTGACCGGTGCTCTAGCACCGTGCTAACGACGCACATGCCCGGATCTGCACGAATGCGCCTTATGTGTGTTCTTAACCGCGCGCATCCAGAACATTGCCTGGAACGGTGCCGCCATCCAGGAAAGGCAAAGTGAATCACTGCATTTTACTTCGCCTCTTCTGTATGGGGAGTCCCTCCTGGGACACGGAGCTGGAAGGTAGTCGTGGCGCGCTGCCGCACCGAACGCCTCCAGCGTCTGTCCACTGCTCTCTTGCTCCGCTCGTCACCGTGCCGGCTCCCCTTGTAGGGGAGCCCACTGAGGAGAGGAGATGATCGCCCAGTCAAGATTCCAACCCCTCGACCAGCTGGATGACGCTTCTAACAACCAGCCAGCAGACCTTACAATGCCAGGATCATCCCAGTCAGCGCTGCCGAGCGACCCGCCAGCAAACGACCCCGCTATCGCAGGAAACCAAGTAAGCCCGCATCTCTTTGCTGATCGTCATGCACCACCCGAGCACACACCAATGGATGACCAGGCAAGCTGGACAGTAGTTCAGAACCGAAAACTCCCGCGACCCAAGCCACCAGCCACCCTACAGCCGCAGACCTTATTTGAGGCCATAATGATGAGACCTAAAGCGTTTAATATCACCCGGGTCCCACCATACCAGTTTGCGTATAGACTACGTCTAGCGCTTCCTCAACTTAAGGGGTCGGACATACAATGCAGGATCCTCGTGAAGTCTAACCTAGCAGTGGTTGATTGCTACACAGAGCAAGCTGCACATTTGCTGCTGAACCTAGAGCACATTGTAATTGACAACTACATCGTGCAGTTTAATACATATGTGGCACTCCGTGAAGGACGCATAATGGGAGTCATTCACCGAATTAAAGGACTAACCCAAGAGCAGTTAATGCAGGGCCTAACAAGTTAGACCCACGAAATAGTGTCAGCACGGGCCCTCGGCATGTCTAACACGGCCCTAATCACGTTCAACGGCACAAACCTGCCAGAATACGTCGCTTTCGAATCGGTGCGTTTCCCTGTGCACAAGTACAGACCAAAGATAACGTCCTGCATGAACTGCTTAGGCATAGGCCACAGAGCTGATGTTTGCACAGCCCCGAAAAGAGACCCAGAAATTTGCGCACGCTGCCATACAAAACATGCGGCGGATTTCATCTGTACTCCAAAATGCATCCACTGCAATGACCCGCATGACTCGTGCTCTACCGACTGTCCTAAGGTAGCAGCGGCTACTGCTGCTCTTCGTAAACGAGTGAACAAACTGTACAAGCCAGCAGCGCTCAATTCCTCACCGCACCGCTACGCGTCCGGCAAAAAGACCCAGAAAACGCAGCAGTCGCAGGAACAACATTTTCCATCTCTCACGGGCGAGCACCAAACACCCACGCCGCAGACGCACACGCAAGCTGCAACACGTCCTCCAACGCAGGTCGCGTCCGCTGCTACGAACGCAACTAAGGCGCATAACGCACCATCCCTACATAATGCCTCGTACGCACCACAGACGCATCCAAGCGTCCTGCAAGAACTCGCGGAACTACGAAACACCCAGCAGAAATATCTGCAAATTATCAATGACCAGCAGAAAACTATTGATGAACTTAAAACAGTTATTATCCAATTAAAGGAACAAAACGCTGCCAGAGACGCTCAAGCCGTGAGTCAAAGACAACTGCCCCCCGAGTATGAACAGTACGAACGTCGATTTGAACAGTTCGCTGCACAGTTAGAACACATGCAGCATATTATCCGGACACTCAAACCAAAAGTGTTGCTTCCAGGCAACAAACGCAGCAGGCCAACGACCAGTGCAGACAAAGAAGAAAACAAAGACTCAGAATCATGCCTCTGATAATTCAGTGGAACGCGCGAAGCCTTCCCAACAAAGTCAACGACTTCATTTACATCGTAAACTCCCTCTAAAAAAATCCCGATATTATTTGTATACAGGAGCCGGGCAAATATTGCCACATACCAGGCTATGATGGCGTTTCATCGGGTCAGTGTGTTACGTACACAAAGAAGAAACTTCCTGCGGTCCACTATCCACTATCTTCAGATTCACTCTCGTGCATTCAGACACGCACCGAAATCGAGGGTAAAACATATGAAATCTTAAACTGCTACAGCCCTCCAAAATCAAGAAATGCGGCAATACCTCTCGATAAACTAGATGCTAAAAGTCCAGCTTTAATCCTGGGAGACTTCAATACGCCTTGCGTCTTCTGGTGTTACTCGCATGATTCTCTCAAAGGGCAGCAACTCAAGTCAGCGTTGGAGGACGCCGATTTTACTCTCCTTAACACACCCGACCAGTACACAAGGATCGGTTGCGCAAACAGAAAAATACATCGCCGGACCTCACGTGGGTCAAGAACCTACCAAAAGGTACAAACTGGGACACATGGCCCGACAGTATTGGCAGTGACCACTTACCAATTGTGATTTCCTGGGGTAGAATTGTTTCTCAGGCAAGGAAGGGTTCATTCATCGACTGGGACAAATATCGGTCTTATATGGATGGGTGCCCAGAAACAGCCACTCTTAAGGAGCTTACAGAACATATACAAGCAGCGACACGGAAGGCAAGCAAGACCTACAAGCAATTACCACAAAAACCTGCACCCGACAAGCACCTCCTTAATTTGTGGGAGGCGCGTATAGCTGCATTACAGGCATACAGGACAGAGAAATCAGCACAAAACCGTCTTAAACTCAAACTTCTTACGAGACAAGCATCCAAATACGCGTGCAAGCTGCGTAGACAGCAGTGGCAGGATTGCTGCAATCATCTACACGGTCGGGTGAGTAATCAAAGACTGTGGAACATTGTCAAATCAATGGAAGGCCGGGGCAAAACACGAACAGCCGCTGAAAACCTTTGCTTGGCTTCCCACTCATCAGCACAAGCCACCGCCGATAGCTATGCCCACACATTCTTTCCACAACCGGCAAGGGATCCGGAGTATCCAGAATGGCCAGACGAAAAACAAAGCAACGACACAATGGACGCTTCTTTCACTATCCACGAACTTATGCAAGCACTAAAGGAGTCAAATAGTAAAACAGCTCCGGGTCCCGATATGATTACTTATAAACAGTTGCAGCGACTAACAGAAAACCAACTAATCCCCGTTCTGGCCATCATCAATCAAGCATGGGAAGACGGAACTGCCTGCTGAGTGGAATCATTCCAATGTTATACCAGTCCCTAAACCAAACAAACCTTCAACAACTGCAAGTAACCTCCGTCCCATTTCATTAACGTCAGTAATCGGCAAGGTGATGGAACGAATGGTAAACAAGCGCCTGACATGGATGTTGGAAAAGGGAGAACATTACCACTGGACCCAAACTGGCTTCAGACCCCACCTCTCGACGCAGGACACACTCCGGCGCCTATATGTGGATGTACTAAAGGATCCCTCACCATACTGGCCTAGCACTATTGTAGGTATAGACGTAAAGAAAGCTTTTGACTCGGTGCCCCATGATACTATACTACGAGAGCTGTCAGAACTACCTGTAGGTAGAATGCTGTACACATATGTTCGGAGTTTTCTGCAGAGCAGGACGTTCTCTATAAAGATCGCCTCATTTACAAGTGGGTCATATTCAAACAAAATTGGAGTTCCGCAGGGAGCCGTTATCTCCCCGACCCTGTTCAATATAACAATGCGCCCACTTGCCTATCTCCTAAGTGAAGTCCAGTCCGTCTCGGCGGGAATCTATGCAGACGATGTTACAGTATGGTCTAACGCACGTGACATCTCTACGCAACAACAACAACTCCAGAAAGCAATACATGTTATCACCAATTTCCTTGACAGACAAGGTGTCCAGGTTTCACCAGAAAAAAACTGAGTTTGTAGTTGTTCTCAAACCCACAAACCACAGCAAGCAGCAATTTATTCGAGATAAAATCCAACTTGCTGCTGGAAACACGCCCATACAGCGCAAAGAGAAAATTAAGATTCTCGGTATAATCTATCAACAAAACGCAAAGTCCACCCAATGGGTAGAAAACGCACTGCGCACGTCGCGACAGACGACACGAGTGTTACGAAAGCTGACAAGCTGCGCCTGGGGCATATCCGAAGGTCAAATTAAAGGACTCGTGCTCAAGCGCTCGTTCACTCAAGGTTCCTATATGGATTACCGTTCCTGCCAATTACGCCAACCCAGCTTGACAAAATCGAATGCATCAACAAAACATGCCTTCGCATCGCCACAGGGCTACCGAAGTACGCCAAGGTCGAAGACCTGTATGGCACTGGTCTCCTCCTTCCAATAGGCGACTACGTTGAGCCTGCACTGCAAGCCCAAAATGAACGCCTCAAGTTAACCAATGCGGGCAGAACCATCAGAAACGAACTAGGTCTCAGCAACGAAGACCTACCTCAAATTCTGCCCACAATTCCACCTTGGGAAGATATTACCGTGACAGACAATCGGCCGCTTCCGAAACATCTGAACCAAGCCTCGGACAAAGAGAGAAGGGATTACTACGCTCAGCGGCATATTCAGTTCCTCAAAAGTATACCTGCAGATGAAGGCATCATTTACACAGATGCCTCGTGCACTCTAGAAGGGTCCAACACTGGGGCATATCTGAACCTGAGAACAGGGGAAGCATCCTCATTCTTCATTACGCATTCTTGCCTACTACCCGAAGCAGCCGAAGGACATGCTATTTCGGAAGCTCTCGCCCACTACACTCAACCAGGATCATCGCCAAAGGCTGTTCACATTTTCACAGACTCACAGCAGGTCATTCAAGCGCTCCAAGCCCGAAGTAAGATACCAGCTTACGCCAGGCGCATCCTGAACTATGCCGCCCAACTTCAACAACGTTCCATCCGAGTAAGGATTCACTGGATTCCTGGACACACCAATATACCTGGAAACGATCTAGTTCATCAGCGAGCCTTGCAGCAAGGAACAACTCGAGGATGACAGTTCGAAGCAGACCGCAACGCCGTTCCAAGACGACACCAATGAAGCCAACTACCGAGCAAAAGTGCTGTGCCGGCGAAAGTTAAGGGCGAAACTAGAAGAAGCTACAAAACACAATGCCCCGCCACCAGGATCCATCCGCCTCTACGAGATCACAATGAGACGCTTACAAACACAAAGCTTCACAACAATCCCAGTGCTTCACAAGATGTACCCGGCTACATACTGTGACCCCAACTGCGACTCCTGCCAAGTGCCAGCAACAATGGTACATATCCTCTGGGAATGCCCAATTCACGAATCAAGCCGCGCAGCTTTTACGAAAAGAGCCCAATGCACGCTGCCCCAACTCCGCAGAGACGAAGCGGAAACTACCCATTGGATACTCGAAGATCCGCTCATCAAAGCCAGGCTGAACTTATGGCGCAATGCATTGCGCACGACAGTCATCCCCTGCCCTGCAATAGCACGCACTACAAGCTCCCCGGTTTGAGATAATCATTTTTTTTTACCATGGTGCTGAAGCTTACAAGCGAGAGCACACTGTATATAGCCCAATAAAATTATCAATAAAAAAAAACCTCTTCTGTATGGCGGTACCAATCCAGGCGCGTTCCAAAGTCCGCGTCGATGCACCCGTGTGGAGTCGCGCGGGCATCGGAAATAAGCGTGGTAAGAAAGAATATAGCCGCGTTCGTACAGCTTCGAGCGTGTGTGCGCAGACAGCGCAGTGGCGCCGACCATTCATCTATCATGATGGCAGTATGAACACAGCGTTAAGCGCCCAAGCACGGTAACGATGTTGACGAGTCAATGTGGCGCAAGTAAATATGATCGATACCTTAGTCGCGTGGAATTTACGATCGACTGTGCCCAGTTATTACGTAAATTATACTTGAGTTATCACAAGGGGTTGGTCTTTGCAGTTATATAGGTAATGCGTGAACATGAGTCCATAAATGTCAAACAGTGCCGCACGAGCGAAATACCGGTAGCGTGGGGAAGTTCACCTCAATATACAATAAACATGCAACTGCTTATGCGAAGACAAATTTCACTTGACTTGACAGAGGGATCAGCCACATTCTTTCATATATTTTCCTGCGAATTATAAGTTCACATTTTTTGGTTTATACCCGAAGAAATCTTGCTTGCTGCAGAGCATACAAATCGGTGGACGATGGTAACAACGAAGCACCAATGGCCCGGTCACATCCAGTGCGTATACGGTGATATCAAATGAAACATTAGAAAAAGGACGGCTGCGTAGCTGCACGAAGAATACCTGCACGAAGGTAGTATTTTATGGGATCACCTACGCCTTACGCCACTCGTGTTGTTAAGTGTTTTGTATTGCAGGTATTAATGCGAGAGTATTTTGCTACGAATTTTTCTGTATCAGCGCCACTCAGGCGTAAATTTCGGTGCTCATAATATGCCAGATGAAGTTCAGCCGAGTAGATACTAACTCGTCTAGTCCAGCGGGACGAAACCAAAGGGTGCACAAATATCCATGAGGAGGAACGAAGCACTTCCGTTTTTACATATAATTTATACAAATGTATTACAAGAGAATGAAAATGTAAGAAAAAGATGTGTTATAACATGAAAAAAATTGTATTTTTTTTCGGGGATTCACCCGACCCACCCATTGTGAACGTGCGCCCCGTTTAGGAATCTCCATATTTTACTGAAAAACAAACAAATTAATGGCATAAACGTCCACGCATCGAACGTACATATTCTTGACATTGTTTGGTGTCAAGCGTATACCTCACAAAAGACATTCAGCACGTGGGTGAGGAGGATGAAAACTTCTGTGGGTTTCAGGACCTCGCAGGTCCCCATTATTGAGAAAGAGAGAAGAGCGTGACGAAGAAGCGAGCAATATTCAAGCGCAACGCTTTTCCACGTACATTTCGCAAAGACACATGATACTAGTAAAAGGACAAGCGCGCCGACGGGAAACGAGTAACATCTATACCGAGGGATAAGGCGACGCATTTTTAGATATATTGTGCAATATAGAGAGACTACAAGGAGTGTCGTTACACCAGGGAATTTCCCCGAAGACATTTCGAGTATTCTTTTATAAGCAGTGCGCGCTATGACTTTCTTCCATTCATGTGATAAAGTCATGAATTGCTCTAGTTACATAGAGGCGAATGCGAAGACTGCGAAGGGCGCCTTTTTACAACAGGGATTGCTCCGCCCCCTCGACAGCATTTACGTACATCGTCAAGGCTTACTTCAGCGCACACAAAAAGGCACGGACACAGGGAAGAATGCACAGAAGCGCTGACTCACAACTCACTTTATTAAAAAAGGAGTTCCACATATATACACACATCCAGACTAGCCAAACAACGCATGGGTATGTGCGGTAGAAAGATACAAGGATTATCTAAAAATTTTAAAAAATTTTTTGACCAAGAAACAAAAATTCTCAAAAATCCCCAAGAGATCAGTTAGCATTCACAAAAGCGAATTCACTATCGGTCAATACAATTGAGCGTTCACTAACACAATTCTCTGCTCGTCTTCTGATATGAAACGCCTCGGTTATCTCGCGTGTTAGTTGATTTTTATTAATAAACAAGATATCGGTGCTAGTCCACACAGGCTGGCTTTCACAATTCTCACAATGATAGGTGGGAACTATTTTTCACCAATTATTGCTTGTGATCTTTTAAGCGTGTGTTAATACAGCGGCCGGTATGACCTATGTATACATGCCCGCAGGTAAAAGGAAGTATATAAACTACTCCCCTCTTGCATTTCACCTTGTCTTAATTTTTTGAGGAACAGGCACATTTTTTCTTTTTTCAGCTGTCCAATTTTTCGTCAACAGCATGGCAGATTCTTTGCAGCTTATTAGGGGCGCTAAAGACAACATTAACGCCAGAGCGGTTGGCAACATGGTTCAAACTATGATGATGATTGTGGTTCGGTTAGGAAAGGACGCTAATTTCTGCAGCCCATGTAGGGAGCACGGCTAAGCGTCCGTGGGGATGGGAGAAAGGGAGTGAAAGAGATAGAGAGGAGAGAAAGGCCGTAGTGGAGGGCTCCGGAAATTTAGACCACCTGGGGTTCTTTAACGTGCACTGTCAACGCTCAGTACACGGGCCTCTGGCATTTTCGCCTCCATCGAAAATGCGACCGCCGCGGCCGGGATCGAACCCGCGTATTTTGGGTGGCAGCCGAGTACCGTAACCACTACACCACCGCGGCGGACAACTTCAAAGTATGGGATAAGCAATGAACATAAGGCAAAACTCCCTCGTCGTGTAGGACACACAGGCTGCTACTTCAACTGAATGCGCGGTAACATCCTTTTTTTTTTTCTTTCTGCAGCCAACTGTAAACACCAGCGAGAACTAAATAGGGAACTATATTTCACTCACGTAACACCGATGCCAATATTGTAGTCAAAACTCAACTTAAGTGCGGCCAAAGAAAAATGAGAGACGGAAACGCAGAGGAAATCATACTGTGAGGCTCGGTGATGCCAGTGTCCCATGTGCCAGATTACGCTTCTTTCACATGAAATAGAAACGCTCTGCGTGCTCCGTTCACTAACGTGACATTGAAGCACGTCTATATAATCGTTTTACTACAGTCAACGCTTTCATTTAGTTCACAATTGCCTCAAACCGCTTAGAACGATGTGTCGCTGCGTACATTTCAATGCGCGCCGCCGACCGCCCATTCACACTAACGCGGTGACGGTGCTGCCACCTATAGGTAGATCTCGAGGACAATACTGGCGGCTGCGTTTACTGAAAGTTCGCGATTACTGGCTGCACATTTATAACCTCGAAACAACTTCGTGTCATGACTTTTTATCATACTCATAAGGTCCGGTATAGCTTCATGTTGGCATCAAGCACGCTTATAAGAGGCAATATCGAAAAAGCGATTATGTGGCCACTGTCGC
>JABSTT010002489.1:0-43651 GCA_013339685.2 Hyalomma asiaticum | reverse complement strand
GGGTGATAAAAGTCGCTGTTGTCAGAGGCCGTCGTTCAGATCCCGAATTGGTTTTTTTTTTTTTTTTTGCGTGGCCATCCATTTCTTCATGAACACCCGCGCGGAAACCACCTAGAAATAGACGCTTTTCAATGCCTAGCGCACGTTCAGTTCTCAAAGCGGCGGTACTTCCAAAAGGCACCCCAAAGTGCCGGCAGCAATGCCTCTTTCTCGCGTCTTAGGATGAGCTCCATTCCATTTACGAGCGTGCAGCAGTCCTTCTTGGCACCAGGCTGTCCCAACGTATTAAATGCGAAGCATTTCTTGGCGAACTTCGGGGACCTTGAGTGTATCCATCTGTCTAGCCGCCTGTAACTTTGTGCTCTCCTGGCCATTTTGTTAATGGATGTATACGAAAATTGTTATGCAACAACATGACTGCATGACGAACATAACAGGTCATAACATGAAAATCAGACGCGCATTTTATGAGCGGCATGATATAGGTGCCACGGCTTGGTGCTTTCCTGGTTCGTTTATAGGATGTATGCTAAAATTTGTATGGCACAACATGACTGCACGACGAACGTAAATGACAGGTCATAACATAAGAATCATAATATGCATATCATAAGCGCCATGACTTACGTGCCACGGTCTTGGTGATCTCCTGGCCGTTTCGTTAACTTCATATGTACCAAAATCGGTATAGCGAGACAACAATGCAGTTCTATGTTACGTTTCTGATGCATGCTTCGCATTTCGTGATTCCCACTGCACGTGGGATCTGCCATTTTTTATGTAAATAAATTCCGACAATCAATAAGAAAGTTGTTGCAGAAAATGAGGCGTACGCGACGATTGCTGGTGTTGGGCTTTTGAGTGAGCCACATTCCATTCCTTATCTGGCGCTTTCCTACGAGCAACTTCGACTAACAGCGCTTCCCGTTGAAAGAACTACATAATTTCGTTTGCGGTATATTAATCTTGTATAGTAACGGAAAAGTAACGACGTTACTTTTTAGCAGTAACTGTAACTGTAACAAGTTCCTTTTGGAAGGTGAGTAACTGTAACTGTAACATAGTTACTTTTCTGGCTTCGGTAACTGTAACTGTAACACTGTTACTTTTTACTGGTAACGTGCCCATGACTGACCGTAACACTACCTTGTGGCCCTTCATAGCTTCCCTCTTTCGTCGGTGTAAGCCTGCCGCTAGCAAGGCGCGGCGACGGGCGACGTCTGTCACTGGGGCGCGTTTCGCGGCATTGGCTTTTCGTTTGTCGTACCCCGGCCGCATCTGTTAATTTTCTTTACTTTCCTCATATGTGTCTTCCGCGTCTTTGGGGACACGGGCATCCCGCTGCGGAGCGAAGAGGGGGATGCTTGGACAGTGGTCGCGGCAGTGACACAGGCGGACCCCGGAGGGCCTGGACCTTTAGGACGCCCTGCGGCGTTCCAGGTGTACGTGTATACACGACCTTGTGAGCGCCGCGCGCGCAAGGAGGAAGCGGGCGGTGGTTCAGAAAGCGGTTCTTCCGAAATTGGCGGACGAGCCGATGGGGTAGCCCACCCCCAATTCTCCGTATCGCGGAGACAAAGCTTCCACCTCGCTTGCCTGAATGGAGGCCCGGCGGGCCCTTTTGTGCGTGAGCACGCAGCGATAGCTGCAAATCGGTCGTTCTGCAAACCGCACCTCGTGCGTCATTACGACAACCTGGGGCGGCTACGCTGAATGTGGCGTCGGCATGCAACGTGCCGGTGGTGACAGCCATGGAGACTCGCGAACCGTTTGTTGTTCGCCGTCGGAAGCGCTGGTTTGTGGTCACTGGGCTGTGGCCCACGCGTGTCGCGGAATGGCTTTTGTTCAAGCGTCCCTTCCTCGCACGCCGTGGGGTAGCATGCGTTTAAGTACAGCAGGGTGCCGATAAAACGGGTCTGAGTAAGAGCCAGTACGGCTCGGCTTGTTTGATGAGATAAGCAGAAGCAGTCGCGCTGACGGACCAACTTTCCCATGGGAAGGTTTCCTTCGGACAATAACTCTTTCGGGCGAATGTTTTGGGCGCCTGCTCGTTTCCTGTAACTGCGCCCGATCAGGCAGGACGCGTGCGCAAGTAACACGTTTCACGCGCGCCATATCTTTGCCCTCGCCCGTCGACCTTGGGTGAGATTGCTTGCTTTTATGTGTGTCTTGTTTGGGGGTGATGAATGTGCCTTTATTTTATTCTACGAACATGCCCTTGATGCCAGTCAGCGGGTTGGGTTGTGGTTTCACCAATTGGACCGGCCAAATTGAGGAGGCGGGACAAAAGGTGGAATCGCTGCCCAATGCCAGGGCAAAGTGAGGATGATTCGCCAGCTGATGCGTTAAGGCGGAGCAGTTGTGTGAATAAAGGTGGCTCCGCCATGTTGAAACGGGTTGAAAAGTGCTACGCACTGCTGGCTACGCCGGAGTAGGGTCGCCCTACGTATAGTTCAGTATCAGTTTTATTTTTATGTATCAGTTAACTCCCTGTATTCCTTTTTGTATATTACTGTAAATACAAGTTTCATCACCTTTTATTTAACCCGAAGTCTCCGAGCCTGTTCTTCATTCGTTTCACGTTTGCCCGCGAGCCTATCGCCGCCATACCAGCGGCAGCCAGCTCCTTCCCAACTCGCCCATGCCGTCTCGGACGGTGCGTTTAGGACGCCGAGCGGGGAGCTGGAATCCCGAAGAACCTTCGGACCACGGTCTCAACTTTACTTTCGGTTAAATGATAACCGTAATTTCCACATATTAGTGTCACATTAATTGCTATAAGACGTTCTCGTGTACGCTGCTGGTTCACGCCCATAAATAATAACGAAAAATATTGGCCAGAATTAATGACAGTATAGTTATAAGTAAGAAATAATAAAATTTTTTCATATAAGGAGCTGGAAACGTATACCTCAAAACGTATAAAAAAGAGAAAAAAGGTTAGGAAAGTCTTTACTAAGTTATACAAGGACAAATCGCACATTTTCATTGTATTAATACATTTTCTATATTATATCTCGCCTATATGCCTTCATGCTTCTGTAAAGCTTGCTTTTTTACTAGTATGATCTCACTGCGGAAAAGACAAACTCGCGGCACAATGGTGCCTTTGCCGACGTAAAGCCGCTGTTTTCTTTCCAACAACCCAGCGAATTAAAAAAAAAAAGGCCGTATTTATGTCGAGAACGTTACTGACATTGGGATTATTCTTTTATCGACACGCAGCAAGTTTTCTTCGCGTCGACAGCGTGACGGTCAGCGTTCTTTCGGGTCGCATTCACGGCGTTTCTTATACGCGCGGTCTCACAGCTCCATCTGTTATGGTGGTGCTGCACTAGTTTCCCCATGCTGCCGCCACAATCGGCTGCCCGATTTACGACAGGAAATTAGGACTCGTCATCGCTACATGAATGTCCGAGGGACCCGCAATTTCTTCTCTCACATATATTGCTTCTATTCGCGAAATCCTAATAGGCCCGCAGGGAAAACGTGATCGATAAAAATGAAGAATGTAAGTGGTTCTGCTTGTCAAGCCTACATAAAGGTCCCGCGGTTTCGCTTCTAGGTTTTGAAACTCCTGTAAGTAAGTTAAAGTGCGAATTGCTCTTAGGCGACGCGGTTATTGGCGGTAGTACGGCATTTTCCTTTTTTCCTTACCACGTTGTGGTAAAAACTATATGCTGCCCAGCAATTACTAATCGCTCAAAAGTGTAACATACCACGACAGTAAACGACAAGTACCTCGAAGATACTTTGATTACAATCGCACAGTTTTTCGATCAGTTCATTGCATGGTTCATTGTTCTCTTATGTACATCGTATGCCTCGAAATGCCCCTAATATATATTATCCGAAGTTAGGTAACGGATACGGTTCTCCACAACCATGGCCGTGTGTCGTGGAGTAACACTCATGTGCGAATCTGTCATTGTGCTTTGGACAAAGAGCGCTAAAAGTAAAAGGTTAGGTACTGGTTACCTCAGGCACCTTCATACTGCCTGTGCTTTTTCAGGCATCAAAATTAATAATTAATTAGCCTCATTTCACCATTAACAACATACGAGTACGGTGGTTTTGCTTTGCTCATATAGTATTACGCTGCACAGCGCGAGCGTAGGCCCTTGGTCGGCGGACGTGTGTTGGTGCACAATAAAACGCATTAGGCGGCAAACGTTAAATCCAAGCACCCCTATACGAGGCGCCTCAAAATCATATCGTCATTTCCGCAAGCAACTGCTTAGAAATGAATGCAAATTGAAGTCATGCACTTCCCCATTACGCATACGTTTCCCCGCATTCATTAAAGTCTAATATTTGGGGTCACATAACATTCCTTTGCATGCATTTTACTCCATTCCATTTCAATAACAGGAATCGGGGAGCCCGATATCAGATATGAGAGCTGCGTCGTCCTAGCAATGCCGGTTTTGATTTGTCTAATTTACTCGGCGCTTAACGGTGTTGCCTCACCTGTGCATAGAGTACCCTGAAAGAACAAGAAAAAAAGGGCTGTGTACGCACCGTAACAAAACTTCCCTCTGGAGCTGAGCTCGAATAATGATCTCAGAACATGACGAGAAGAGATTTCCAAGAAAAAGGAAGCCGACCGTCAGGCTTCTTGGTATTGTTATTTTCTGTTTGTTCGTATTACCATCCTGTCAGTCGTTAAACATTGATGCACGTATATGACGTAACCCGACTGTCTTGATGCCATGTTGGTACACCGCGGATTAAATGGTTAATGTTTAATTTATCAATGTGCGCATAAGTGCGGTCGTAAAACAATCTGTTCTGTCAACACTTGTCGTCACTGACGTAAATTAGAGCCTGAAACATGAAATCGGACGCACAGACCCTCTACGAGAATATTTTAGGGGAACTATACCAGACATGAATAGAAATACAGGTAAACAGCAGCAGAGGGTACCAAACTGCACCAGAGCAGCACGCAACAGGAACGTAGAAACCGGGAAATCAACGTACGATTTAAAGTACTACTACACCGTACAATTTAAGGTACCGTTTTACATCTGCAAGCGAAGCTCTTTTCTTAACTTCCAGTATTGGGTGAAGTCTGAGTTAATGATAAGCAGTTTTATGTATTCTGTTTCAGTGAAGCTATTATTTGCGTAACTACTTGTATTAAAGTTCCTTTCCCTAATATTTATTATACAATCTCCTGTGTTATTGAATCACCTGCATTCAATCAATCAATCAATCAATCAATCAATCAATCAATCATCAATCAATCAATCAATCAATCAATCAATCAATCAATCAATCAATTTTATTTATTCACAATGAATTACACAAAATAAGATATACCGAAGGAGGTCCCGTAGGATGAACTCTGTCGCGAACTCCTGATCCGGAACCTCGGTGTAAACAACCAGCTTTCGCTCTTTCAGTGACCCTCTTCCCTTTTTTGTGTTCGCTTATTTTCATTTCAAATGTTTTTTCTTTCTTTCTTTCTTTCTTTCTTTCTTTGCTATCTTAACCGAAGTGGTGGTCACATGGTTTGTTTTCCGCGCTCGTCGTTGCTCTGCCTCACGTTGGAAGGATGTCGGCTGTGCGACTTCGTAAATCCAACTCTTGGCACAATGCTTGTGTCTTAGAAGCAGCAGTATTTCCTCATTTTCATCGCTGCCCGTACCACACTGTAGAGTGAAGCAAGCTGCGTTGTCTACCTCGTAGTTTCGGCTATGCCTTTCCTATACAATCGATACTGGGCAACGAAAGCTTGGCGAATCAGAAAAAAAGGACCTTTAGGTTGGTACAACAACAACAACAACGACAACGATGACGACAACGACAACAACAACAAACTGCGAACATTTTTGTTTTAACTAAGGGTGCCCCCGGCCTCCGCAATAAATAATCTTTTCTTTTTTCTAAGTGAATAGCTGTGAATGAATGGCTAAATGAATAGCCGTGAATTTGGAGCAGTAATTTACGAAATGAGCTAAAATTGATGATTCATCCGAGTGACAAGAAAAGAAATAAATAAGCGCGCCGCGGCGACCTACCTAAGTGACACGGCTATATGCAACGTTGGCTATAAGAGCTCAAGTAGAGTATAATGGCTGATTATGAAGAACAAGTAAAAGAAAATGGTCAATGGACAGAAAAAAAGTGCAGTACGCCCAGAAAACATGTCTCTAGCCTGATACTTAACGATAGTGTAAAGGGCAGAATGGAAGATACATGGATAGGACTAGGCAGATGACAGGTCTTCTATAGTACAATGAGTGAAGTCGATGTTAACGTATTTACTACTTAACAAGCCTGCTGCCTCACGAAGCTAGTGAATAGTTACATTGTTTTGAGCTCGAAAAGAGATGTATTGACATTCTCACGGCTTAATTTCTTCAGTGAAGCTCCCGTTCAGCGACAACACTGAATTTTCTTGACTGGCCAGAAATTTGACTCTGCTGTTAATGAATATTGCGAGATCAAAAAAAAAAAAAAAGAAGAAGAAAGAGAGCTGCCCTCTCATTTCGTAATGACCTTTTGGGTTGTTACATGTTCGCTGTGGCATGGCTCTGCCTCCCCAGAATTTCAATTCCATTCTGAAACTTCCATTATAACGTACGATTTAGGACCAAATTTTACATCTGCAAGCGAAGTTCCCTTTTGGCTTCTAGCACTCCGTGAGACCTTGTTACGACATCCGTAACTTGTGAGTCCGTTTGCGGAAGTGAAGTCTTCGCACGCGACATACACTTTCGTAACCGCTGCTTTCTGGTTTTGCGGGCGTTATATTTCGCTCAGCCATATTGTTCCAGGAATTTCGACGGTTTCGTAATTCGAAGCGCGGTTTTGCGAGGGTAACCGCTTTACCCCCTTCCCCCTCCTCTCGGAGATGAGTAAGATTCGCTTTCTGCATCTTTAGCTGTGGACTGCCAAAAGAAATAGCGACTCTAACGCTAATAGACCGTTGCTTCATTAAAAAGAGTGGGTACCGGTCAAATCAAAAGCCATGGCTCCCACCAAGCTCGACTATACATGTTGAGGTCGTCCTGTGCGTGATTTCGAAACCGCAGATAAACGAAGCCACGTGGTTCAGAAACCACAATTTTCCATCCCGCCGCCATTGCTATCTTTCTTCTTGTTCCGGACAAGCTTATGCGATCATTTTCCTCGAGAATTATTTGCGCATGCAATCATATCTAAAAGGCCCGCCATCTTAGATCGCCGCTCGTATTTCTGATCGCTACAAAGCCGTGGCTCGCAGCATCAACGCTTAGCGCATACGGTTCTGCACTCATATCTTTGAGCCTGAGCGTCTGAAAGGAAAAATAAAAATATAACGAATATATGGATCATTCGGTCCATATGAACTGTCTAGAGGCAGTCCATTTGTGCGAATTTTCTACATGCTTGCACGAATGAGTGTGGCTACCGTGGATTACATTTTCATTATTCCTAGGCCTTCTCATAATTTACAGACGTATTTCCTTTTGTTCTGTTTTTTTCGTCTTCTGTTCGTTTGTGTTGTACTTAAATAAGGTTCAAATAAATGCTCGATGCCTTATTATGCAGACAAATATTTTAATGCGAAGCATTTCTTGGTGAACTTAAGACGCTTTGACCGTATCTATCTATCTATCTATCTATCTATCTATCTATCTATCTATCTATCTATCTATCTATCTATCTATCTATCTATCTATCTATCTATCTATCTATCTATCTATCTGACCACGTCGCGGTGTTCTTTTGTTCGCCTCGTTCACCTGATATACCCGAATATTTCGGAGGTCGGGCATAAATGTATGAGGAACATCAATGACTGATCTTTATATCACTAGCATGACATACTCGTCATGTATGTCACGATTTACGATACTCCAATCACGCGTAGTTTTCGGCACCTCACGCGGTACACTGCCTTCAGGATCATCCCACCCGCAGGACGGCCGGCTTAAAGAGCTCCGCTCCTAAAGCGAAGAAGGAACATTATCTGTCTTCGCATGCGATCTAAATGTAGACATAACAAGCACACAGACACATATGCAACTTACTGAGGCGGTATAGTGGGGTATCGACACGGGCCCTCCACGTGTCAAGCAAGCACGCTACCACTAGAACTACCGTTGGCTTCTCCCACATGGCTTTATAGAGTAAACGAAACCTACTGCGCCTGCAGTTGTAAGTGCCGGCGCTTGATTAAACGTGAATTGCGCTTCTAATGTGTGGATAAGCACCACGGATAGCAATACATATCCTCTGTACCATTCGTGTGCTTTGTGTGAACTTCATCACATAGAAATACTTCAACTAACGACGCTTATGATGGCACATCAACACACCTACAGTGCATTTTTATTCGCCAAAACATACGTCTGTGCTTTAGACTAACGCGAGTTCCGACGTTACGTGACACCGTAAGCTACCATTGAGGTACGACGGTGCTGTCAATGCTCCTGGTTAGCCCACGTTAAGAATACTCATGAGTGGGTGCCTTTGCGCTTTGCACAAACACCTTGATCCTACTCGCAACACTTCGCTGAATGACAAGCAATTTGTCATAGGCAATTTACTCGCTGACTACCTTGCATGACGCAGATTCCCACATTGCGTGGGACTAGCAGGTTTTTTTTTTGTTGTTGTATGTCTGTGTTATTAAAAACTGTTTCCTTTTCGTTTATTTAAACTTAGAAAGGGAGCCAATGCACTAACGATAGCCGTGAAAGTGAAAGATTAAAGTAAAAAGACGCGTTCCATCGCTAAATACAATATACGGTTGTTTGCTCTTTTGTTGTGGTAATGTTTATTTCCTTCTATTTATTTAATTTGATGCGAAAAATCCGAAACACGTGACTTACTTTGTCCCATCACTATCGGTATGCATCAGACCAGTTCCAAATAAATGGTCAATTCGGTACCAGAAAAAGAAAACGTGATTCGCTAAATACAAGCAGCAAGTTTCTCTAGGAAGCATGTGAGTATATTGATCCACGACTCGGCTAAGCGTGTTCGCTCATGCATGTGCCTGTGCTAAGCCCTTCTTCCTGTCCTATCGCGTTTAACATTAAAGGTCGTTCTTGTCCACGCGAAGGTTGTATGACTTAGGCACACACGCAGCTACAAAAGCTGTCGCACCGGAACAGTGGCGAACGTAATTACGCGCCTCAAGCCCGCAGCTGTACGTTCTCAGGTTCACAGGGATGAATAGATTGACAGCGTGTGTCCGGCCGGAAGATCATTTTCCGTTTCCGCTGCCCGCAGCAGCAAAAACGTCAGGCGTGACATCGGATGAGCGGGACATTCGCAACGTTCTGCCGTGCCAGTCCTTTCTCGGGACGTCGCATTAGAAGTCGTGGTCACGTCGGAGATGCTAAAGGGGAGCTTTGTGATGTCTGCCGATGGACTGGGGTCCTATATCCTGTATAGATGTATATTTATATCCGTCACCGGAAGCTGCCCTGACAGTGACGCGCTCATTTATCCATCAATACTGCCAGAAGGAAAGCAGCTTTGGCGGCATGAGCTGCCAGACTGCTTCTCCGAATGAACGGAGTGATTTTTATCTCCAACTAAAAAAAAAATGAAGGTGGGAAATCCTCAATAATAACAATGATCACTGCTGGGGTATTGCGTGACCAATCCACAATATGATTATGGAGCATGCATCGCAGTAAAGGACACCGGAGTAATTTGGACCACCTGTGTGCTTTAACGTGCACATGAAGTTCACGGGTATTTCTTTACGTTTCACCCCCACTAAAACGCGGCGGCAGTTGCCGGGATTCCACCCCGCGACCTCGAGCTTTAGAAGAATAGATCTCGTGCTTAGCGAGCAAACACGCTAACCGCACAGCTACCCCGGTGGTCAAATGCTGAGTCAAATGCTGAGCCTCAATAAAAGCAGCACGACGCGCTTATGCACAAAACAGTCACTGGGTTTTAATGTAATTGCTTTCAGTTGCGAGCGTGGGCTCCTGTTTATTTAGTCGTATGATTGGAGTTCTAATACTGTGTCTTGTCGTTTAACTGTCGTACTAGTCATCACGTAAACGGAACTGTCCAGTAACCTACGTGCACTGAGCTTCTCCGTAGGAAACGATTCGCTGCTGTTATTCCCATAACATTTTTATTCTCGAGTTGAGATCAAAACTGCCGAGCTGAGAACGGCAAACGATGGGCGAAAATTCTTCCAATAAGTGTGTGGTAGGTCAGAAGCGCACGCGTTCTTTCATAGTTGCACATAAAAAAAAAGTACCACTTTGTGGAAGCCCTTTTCAATAAAGCGCCGATGAAAATACTGAAACTTCAACCGGCGCACTATGAGAAGAGACTCTCTGCTGTTTCCTGCTTTTAATAGCAGCAATCTATATACTAACGGACGCCAGAACGAAACGGCATAAAACCGTCGAGTACAGCTAGACGAGGAAATGTCTGTCTGTCTGTCTTTTTGCAGCCAAACGGGTGGTATTTGTGCGGCTGCTACAGAGTAAGAAATCGGAAAATTAGAGCCTGAAGAGCTCTGTTTCGCTTCTTTCTTCGCAGTTGCTTGCATATTTGTATTGAAGACGCAACGTTCTACACTCATATACGTTTATCCTTACTTTCGTCGAAAAACACGCAGAGGCATGGGATCACTTTTGTGGCTGCGTGTAAATGCAGTAGCGCTGAAATTGAGCCGAAACGTTGTACGTGCACTTGATTGCCCTCCATGTCTGTACGTATAGAGACCCACATACGAAAGAAAATGGAGTAATAAATAGCATAATAAATAGCAGTAGTGAGAACTGAACGGCGTTTAGTGCGATGTCGTCAATGTTGTGTACATTAAGGCCTTCTTTACTTTCAGAAATCGTTTGGCAGATCACATCGAGCCCCACTATACACACGGCATGCTTCTTGGTACATTCAGTTTCCATTCTGCCTACATATTCAGTGCACTGTGTGTGAATACACGGGCATGAACGATATCGTTTTTAGTTGATAATTTAATTGGTACTATGGCACCGCATTCGTCCCTTTTCATGCCTTAGGCAGTGGTACTTGTAACTCTGTGGATCTTCTGTTCGAGTATAGTGCAGTGTTGAAGAACTGGTAAGAACTGTTGAAGAACGTGGTGCAATACGTATGTAAGTACCTATTTCATCACAGACCGTCTTTAGAACGCACAAAGTATGCGCATCTTGCACAGATGTTATGTAAAACCCACGTACGACATGAAGGCCACGTTATTGACTGTACAGATAACTCTGTGTCACTCATTGCCTGAATGATTATTACACCCACCCGCGATTTGTGGAGCATTAATATTATCAGCTAATTAATCAAATAACAATTGTTTATTCTGCGATGTGCACACAGGGAAGTCTGGTGGATGCCCTCAATAATGAAAGGGGGAAAAGGGGGGGGGGGAACGGAGGAGTGGGGGGGAAGACTACTGTAATGCAGCCTCCTGCAATGTAGAGCAAAGAATATGTTAGAACCTGACTGCTGGCGAACTAGGGCTTGTTAGCCAACAGATCGAATTCGGCACGAACACAAGGAAGGAATAACGTGCCAGACGTACGGGGCCTGCCAGAGCGAGTGTAGGATCTCGAGGGATCCGCCGTTTCTCCTAGATAAGAGAAACGGGGCATTTGGCCATTTGAGAAATGATCTCTTTGGCTGTTCGATCTTCGTGCTGTTCTTTCGAGCCGTTCGATGGCGTGGCGTTTGGCATAACTAGAAACGGCCCTTGGAGCCTCCGGAACCATGTGTCAGAGCCCTGAGGAGTACGGTACCCTTTTATTCGATCCATATAAAGGAGCCAGCAAAGCGGAATTTTTTTTCTCATCGACTTGCATCGTGCTCCATGTGCGACCGCCATGTTGGGAGCGAGCCGACGTATGAATATAAAAAATTAGTGAAGCTTGCATTAGTGGCGCAAGGCTAGCGAAGCTAAAACGTTCATTGTTGCCATTTTTTTTTTTGCACAACATAATTTTGCACGGCGGATTCCTTACGTAAACTCCCATTTACCTTCGACTGTCATAGTGCACCGCGAAGTTGGAAAAACGAATGCTAATCCACAAGAAAGGTGACATAAAGTAGGTAAAGAATTGCAGACCAATTAACCTACTCCCAGTAATATCAATCTATTTACGCAAGTAATTTCTGCTAGGATAAGAGCAACACTCGACTTTAACCAACCAAGAGAACAAGCTCGTTTTAGGAAAGGTTACTCAACAATGGACCACAGCCATGCTATGAACCTAGTAATTGAGAAGTACGCTTAATATAACAAACCTCTTTATATGGCGTTTGTAGACTACGAGAAAGCATTTCACTCCATAGAAATACAAGCAGTTCTAGAAACTTTACGTCGACAAGGAGTACCTGACGTATACATGCAAACCATAAACAACATGTACAGAGATTGCACAGCCACACTACTCCTACATGAGAGAAGCAGAGAAATCCCGATCGGGAGAGGTGTCAGACAAGGAGTACGATCTCTCCGGTGCTATTCACTGCATGTTTAGAGGAAGTGTTTAAACGTCTAGACTGGGAAGACAAGGGAATTCGAATAAACGGAAGATATCTCAGCAATTTAAGATTTGCAGACGATTTTGTGCTCTTTAGCGATGATGGAGACGAACTACGAAACATGACTGATGACCTAAATCGGGAAAGTATTAAAACTGGACTAAAAATGAATAGGCAAAATACCGAAGTTATGCTCAATAGCCTAGCTAAGGAACAGGAATTTGAAATCAATAGTGAACCCTTAGAATGTGTAAACGAATACGTATACCTGGGACAGTTACTAACAGGAACTCCTACCCTTGAAAAAGAAATTCTCGGTAGAATAAGGATGGGCTGGAGCGCATTGGGAAGGCATTCCGAAATCATGACTGGAAACTTACCGCTGTCACTAAAGCGAAAAGTATAGATGGAGCGATGAAATTAAAAAGCTTGCGGGCATAAAGTGGAACCAACTCGTTCAGGATTGGAAATCGTTGGGCGAGGCCTTCCTCCTGCAGTGGACCTAAAATAGGCTGATGATGATGATGATGATGATGATGATGATGATAGCTACTAAGAGCTTCACAACTGGGTTTCCGGTAATGACGGCATTGGATCACAAATGAACGCGTATGCTGCGGTAACAGGAATCTTCAGATGCTACTCCTCATGGTTACGAAAGTTTAATACAGCAGCGAAACCGTCAGATGTGCTCTAAAGTACTCATTGTATTTAAAGTTGACAAGAGCTTCAAGGAGCTCATGGCTTTCGTCGCTATCTCGGCAATACGAACCACCGATCGCCTACCACCACGTAAACGGGCAAAGAAGCAAGTATTTGCAGCGGCGCACTTCTCTACGAACAGAAAAGGGAATATTTATTGTCTTCGCTGACGCTGACAGCGTGCCATCAAACACTGGTGACATCACACATGCTTCCAATGTTGCAACGTGTGCCACAATCATCCCCCTGTTTACCGTTGCTTTCCAATGTATATGTCCTGCGTAACGATTATTCTTCGTTCAGCCCACAACAGCGTAACAATAAGCGGCGCTATTACTATTAAAGCGAGGAAGACAAATGTGGATGAGTACAAAGGAAATGACAGCTCAACTTGCATCCTTTGTTTGTGCAAGGCTTAACGGTAATTTATTGGCCCCAATCTTGCCGGCCTGCCTACTCGCAGAGCTTGTCGGCGTCTTGATGTTTGCCTTTCCTCGATTTTCAGTGCTTTGTCCATGCCGTTATCCCAAAGTGCCACCCGGCATACGTTTTGCCTTATTTTATTGTGATTTTCTCATTTTGTTTCAGTCATGTTTGCGCAAAACCCGTTCTTCTACGTTTCTATGTATCATTTTCATGTCTCATGATAACTTGTCCACAATTCGGTTACTGTTCTTTCTTTCTCTCTCTTTGTGTGTGTGCGAGGCGTGGTGGTGGGGAGTTCGATCTTCTTGCAGTTCCTGCGGGCAGGAACCGGGGGGGTGGGGGGGGGCAGGGGGGCGGACGCCCACCAGCACTATTCTTGCATTCGCGAGAGCTCATGCAAAAATATTAAGTGCTTCTTCGCAGATTTCGAACCAGTTTTGTCATTTGTGCGGTCTGCGCATATTTTCAGTACTGCCGAAATTCCCTACCATTTTTAAAGTGTATATCAACGTAGAACAAGCGAGGATGCAAATGTGTAAAATTTAATACGTCTAAACTGAATGAAGCCATTATTAATTGATGTCAATACAACTATTCATTATTAAAATAATGTGTAATGTGAATAAATAAGAATAGACAAATATTGGCAACAAATAAATGATAAATACAACATAGAATGACAACACTTCCTACCTCCCTCTCTTTTAAACACACACACACACACACACACACACACACACACACACACACACACACACACACACACACACACACACACACACACACACACACACACACACACACACACACACACACACACACACACACACACACACACACACACACACACACACACACACACACACACACACACAAAGAAGACGTTGCGGGGTCTTCCGGGGGTGGTGTAGGTATGAGGAAACATGCATCTGGCTTTACCATTCCGTTTCAGTTTTTCATGGTATTCCTTATATCAATTCTTTCGTCATACCGTAAAAGTTCAGAAGCCTAAAGAGGCAGAAAGCTGAGCGAGTTGATTAGGATTCATTATGTAAGGAAAAGGCGTGCAAAACGAACGCCGAACGCCGGTGTTCGTGTTGTCCACTCCTGTTCCCTTATGTCCGTTTTTTTTTTGCACGCTTTTTATTTGCATAACGTTAAAGTTCTGTGTGTGTTCAAGGGCCGGATTCACAAAGCTTTCTCTTACGGGCGATATTCTTAGCTACGAAATCTCTTAGCGACAAGGCATGCGATAGGAAGGGTGCGCATTTAACATATTCGACACTATTGAGGGCAAGGAGGAAACGTGAAAGCAGACGGAACGACAACAAAAGAAAGATGTGTGGTCACATGATAGCCTCGCAGCACTCAAAGCGTCTGGTGTCGAGTTTATGTTATAATCGCGAATCGATCCTCGCTGCACCTCATCTTCCTGTTCCGGGCGTCTGCTACAGTGCCTATGCACATCGCGCTGCAGCAGACGCCCGCGTGGTCAGCGTGAACCCGTGCGCTAGCGCTTTATCAACGACGATAGCTCGAAGAAGAAAAAAAAAAAAGAATGACGCCCTTGGTGACACCGGCAGGTGCCGCCGAACAACACGACCGGAATCATGAAGCCGCAATTAAGGTAAAATATTAAAGGTGGGCAGATGTCACTCAAGGTTTGCTCCTTTCACTGCCATTTCAGATGCATTTTGATGAATATGCACTGCCTCGCAATTGATTCGGGTCGTTCGTACGCAGTACTCTTATTTACATGATAATGTCTTGTAGCTCGACGTAAATTGTTGTTTCGCTAAAAAATCTTAGAACAAACATCGATGCAGCTTTTGAGGCCATATAAAAGCTGTTCGGCTTGACAAACAAGTTCCAAAAATGCATCCTCCACGTGATGTGTGAAATTGAAGCCATGGATGGATTTCAATAAATCCGACATACCGAAAGATACATATGCTTATAAATAGGCCCACTTTGAATAAATTAGTTATCAGATTTTTGAATACTACAGCTATTTCATGACTCACTGAGAAAATTCGGTAATTTAGGTAGTGTTTGTATCTTTAATACGTTAGTAAGTGCTGCTTTTGTAAATGACGGCGTATGCAGTTAAGAAGTAACAAAAAGGAGTCCAAGGCCCCGCCACGGTGGTCTAGTGGATATGGTATTCGGCTGCTGATCCGAGGGTCGCGGGATCGAATCCCGTCCGCGGCTGCTGCATTTCGATGGAGGCGAAATGTTGAGGCCCGTGTGCGGTGCGATGTCAGAGCACGTTAAAGAACCCCAGGTGGTCAAAATTTCCGGAGACCTCCACTACGGCGTCTATCATAATCCTTGAGTGGTTTTCGGAGGTTAAGCCCCAGAAATCATGAAAAGCGAGACGTCACCTCCCCCCACCCCCCCTCCTTTTTTTTTTGTGCGCACGCGCAGAAAGAGCCTTCCATAGCTTCCTTTCGTTGCACAAGTTAATTTACTTCTTTTTTATTACGTTATGCCGGACATTGAGTGCTAAGCGCCTTAAGAGGGAGAGAGCGTTTATCGCCAGCGACGTGAGAGCATTGGCCAACTGCTATTGTAAGCTCCTCAATAGCCGAAACGAAATTTTCCGTGTGTGCGCGAACTTCAGACGCCTCTGACATACCCGATTGCTGTTTAGCCATCGCCATGCCGAAAGCGCTGAAGCCGAATTTTTCCGCCACCGAAATCTTTGCGCTTTTGACAGTGTCACAAAATAAACCGTGGATGCTTCGTCGTACCTAAGTCATGCGACAACTGAGGTAAACCTTGTAGCATATAAGACTAGAATATTGCCATTGCTGGAATACGCATGTCCGATATGGAAACAACACACACGCAGAAACATTGCTAAATGTGAACGCGTTCAAAATAGGGCTTTACAATTTGTTTTTAACTCATTCAAACGAACGCAGTCGGTAACGGCGTTGAAAGAGCTGCGCAAGCATCGATTCCTAATGTGCAGGAAAGAATGCGCTTCAACAGCCTGAATGTTTCCTTTCCAGATATTGTATGGGAAATATGAAACCGAAATAGCCAAAACATTAATTATTGACACATCACTTTCACGCAGTGGCCCCAGACATTACGTACAGCCTTTGAGACACAACACACATTCTTTTAAAAACTTCTTTATTGTGTAGGCTATCGATGCGTGCAGCAGGTTACCGCACGATGTTGCAACGTTCAATGAGGTTAAAATCCTTGAAAGGGCTTTGCTGAGCGATTTTACCGATTGTACTTAATGTCGTTTAATAGTGTCGGAATAGCAATTTATATATTCGAAAGCATTGTCTTGTTGAGTGTTCTGCTGAACAAGTTGATATGTGTGTCGTTAAATAGCACCTCGTGCACTTATTTCATTACGTTTCTTTCTGAATTTTTATGGTTTTTTTAAGTTCCGTGAAAGAAACTACAATCTCTTTGCATTTTTTATTAACAACTGCATTTGTGCCTAATATTGAAACTCCTGTTTTGGCCTGTACGCCATAGAGTGTCAATAAATAAAATAAAAAATGCACAACAGAACGTATCCGTGTGTTATTTCAGGTTCCGCACATTAGCCGCTAACGCAAGCAAAGTGACGGTGTGGAAGGGCACAAAGGCAAAGCGTAGCGCAGTCGACAATTATGTTACCTGTTGCACTGCTTCCACATGGTCTCTGCCTCTTCAAAAGACTTCGAAGTGTCAACACAGCACCTACGCACACGCCTAGGTCGTATCTTTCTAAACACGGAGTTATCCTTGAAGTAACGCGTCCCAAACACAGTCGATGCGAAACGGCGAACGCCACAAAAACAAACGACCACAAAGCAAGGCAAACGAACTGACCGGTCTTCAAACACACAATGCAGGCTTCCTAAATGTGAGTCCACGGCGGCACACTGACCGCGGTTCCCTGTTCACGAGCACAAAGGCAGAGGCTTCAACAGTGTTCACCGCTCAAATAGAGACACTGGCGATGGTTTTCACAAAACTTTCACGCACCGGAAAAGCGACGGCATTAACAACACATCCCATGGAATCGTAGAGGAGCTCAAGCAAGAAACGTTACCACGAAACAACACCCACATACTGTGTTTACGTCGCCATGATGCTCTTTTCGCCTTAAGAGAGCTCTTAAAAAATACTTCCGTGTTCTTTGCGGTGATATGAAAAATTCTCTTATGTGCGAGGGGGATAATGTGACGACCACCACAGAAGTGCGCGGTGAAAGAAGTGAGTGACATCATTTTAGTGACGTCATAAAATGGCCTGCTGTAGAGAGTTGCCTCGTTCTAACCAATCACATGCTTGGCCTCTCGCTCAAACCGTCGTCTGCTGTCGTCGTCTGCTACGATATTTATGATGCCTGGCGTAGGCTTGGGTGTGATGCACGGCATATCACTACGCGATAACTTCGGTTAGGTTAACATTCCAGCCACAATACGCACCTCAAGGGACGAAGCGGCCTTTTGCTGAGACTCTGACGTCCAATTAAAAAGAAACTAATTGTCAAATGCGCGAGTGCAGTCGAGGTGACATTGCACTGCATTAGCACAGGCTTTCGCGTGCATTTTAGGCGCTTGCATTCCGTCCTAAGTATTTGCCATAGCGAAACCTTTTCATTTTCTTTTACGGACAGTGAATGTCTATTAAACTCAATTTATTTCTCAGTTTATGCGCAAAATCACACATATCTTGTATGTGCGGATATGTTGAAGCAATATGTTTTCAGTAAATCAGCCTATAATGTACAGCGGAAGCTGCATTTGGGTGAGCGTTCCTATTGGGAAATAATAAAGACCACTGCAGCTAGAGAAGCTGTAAACGACATAAGGAGTTCGTGAATGGCTGACTGGAGCCTACTGTTCAACTTCCATTCCAATAGTGTGCGACAGAATTTTGTCCGTTCCCTTATGGTGGTACATGTGCGACCAATGCTGCAACGGCAACACAGCTTGTACGCCTTATTGGGAGACGCAACAAAAACAAGCTAAAAAATATTGACCATACACCGCACCGATTTTGGCATCAAGCACCATTCACGCAACTCTTCATTCTTCATCCAATCGCAAGCATTTGCATGCATAAGTTATTTTGCTGCAAATACCCAATAGGCACCTCTAATAACTCCAACAACAAGCTTACTGGACAAGTGCTAGTGGCAAGATTGTCCAATGCGTAAAAGAGAATTGCAACAGCAACCTCAAGGCTGTGAGCCTTGTACATACGCGAAAATCATCAGCCAGCTTACATGGCCATAATTTCTTTTTTTAGTATCACCTACGGCACCCAAATACCCGCCGCGGTTGCCCGTTCCAACGCCACCATGTTGCTCGTAAGAGTGCTCCGGACCACTCTTAGGATTTCCGCTTAGCTACGCTGTTTTGGCGACCATTTTTGCTTCGTGAATCCACTTACGAGCCTTTTTCGCCTACGTCGCAAATGCATCACTATCGCTGATATATTAATCGGCAACCCCAGCGCTCGCTATAGCAGCGGCCGATGTGGGAACCACGTCCTCTTACGACGTTTTCTTCGCTTCGTGAATCCACTTACGCAGAAAAATTTCTCTTACGCGAAAATTTTCTCGTAAGTGAGTTTTGTGAATCCGGCCCCAAATTTTCCCTTGCGCCCCTTCATGCTGAGGCCATTTGGTTGGAAAACGCAAGGTTCCAGGTATGGTCATGTTCGCCACACCTCGCTACTGTTCTTATTTCAGTGTAGTTGCTCGGCATTTCGCTGCACTCCTTCAGCTTAGGATTCTTCGTGCAGCTGAATTCTAAGCTAGAGATAAAATGTGCCTTGAATGTTTTATTCTTCTTTCTAAGCCTCATTTTATTATTACCTTTCGTCGATCGACAGCGTTAACAATGCAATTTGAAATGGCTGACAGCTTATATGTAGTTGGCAGCAGGACTTCTTTTGTGGACTACTTATTACACCCGAGCCCGCTTATAGCTATGTTTATATCGCTAGCATAAGCAAACGGGCAGAGGTAAAGTGATTTCAATAATAAAAATTACCAGTCGCGCGTGACAGTGCACAATGTGTCCAGAAATAAGATATCAAGTTCCAGTGACAGATTTTCAAAAAGCGATGACCAAAGAAGTCGGGCAAGTTGGCGGGATATTGCGACAGTCTGCCAAATTGTCGTGTTTTCACGAGTGCAGCACGACAATTTCACGAGTGCTTCACGAGTTTTCACGCGCACCAGTTTTCACGAGTGCTTTGCTCTCATGTGCACGATTGGTCAACGCTTACGGGAGAGTGTACAGTTTCAGCTGCCTAACGTACGCCGCAGTCTTCAAGCTTCGCGAACGTGGTCACCGGACCTTTTCCAAAGGAAAAATAAAAAGATATCAGGAAATAAAAAAGAAAGAACGCTGTGACGTGTGTTTCTGTTAACTGGTATGGAACCTATAATTACTTCGGGGCGCGACAAGTCAACACTGAAAGTTTATTTCTGTCTTACAGACGCTACCTTATATAAATATTTCTGCCATTGTTGCTGTGAAACAAATTTCGGTCCAACCAAAACGATGCTTCATTTTTTAAAAATATGAACATGTGCGTGAATAAATTGTTAACAAGACATGTTTTCAGTATTCGCGTCTATGGTTGACGTTGCCTCAGCGTTCAGCTAAAGCGTTCAGCTAAAGTTCATGTGCGGTACTTCTAAGGGATTCAGAAAATCTTGAAATGTATGCTGCAGATGCTTCTCGCGGTAATTGGTTCTCACATTTGAAATAAAATTGTAAAAAATAATAGGCGTCTTGTAAAATGCAAGAAAGTGTCTGCATGTAAGTCTTCGTTATTATTATTATTATTATTATTATTATTATTATTATTATTATTATTATTATTGTTGTTGTTGTTGTTTTGTTCTCTAATAACTTAACGAACACACAATGCTTGCACGACGAACCCTGCAGGTACGACAGAAAACGCATTCTCTATCCTACCTCATCACGGATGCTTTTTCTTTTTGTTTCCTGATCCGACCATCTGTCAGTGACACTCTTTCGAAACAAGTCCCGAATTATAATACGCTCATGAAGCCTGTTTGAAGAGCGCTGATGAGGTTAGCCTCATTCTATGCCGGAAAAATAAGGTGCGAGACAACATCAGCGACCGCCCATTATACCGGCACGTGGCGTTGCGCTTCGTTGCCAAAGGAGCGCCTTAGAAGTGTACTTTCGCTAAACATACTGAGCTTTAAGCTGCCTACAGCGCTGTTGCATCGCGCTTTGAGTGCGCCGGATTTTGGGGTGGAAAAGGGGAAATCGACGCACTAATCCAAACAGGAACGGATGCAGCACAAGCACAATTACGGCTGCTCCGTGCAAGCAGCCCTTATCGCCATTATCATAATTTCTTCCTCCAATAAATGCTACCTAGGCCAACTTCAGTTGTGCATATTTTGCTGATAGTATCTTTTTAGGTGCGTGTCCAGCCGTTTCTTTGTATCATCTACCTGTACTACCATTACGATATCATCGTGCACCCGAAGTTTACATTCGCCCTTTCTGTGTTCAATGTCGGGCAGCTCTTTGCACAGTGCCCAGTGTTTGCGGAACATGTCATACGGGGAGTTCCGTGCTTGCCCTCGTGAAATTAATTCTGGTCCCTGGTTGTTCTTTGTTTTTTCTTCGAGACTTGGCTACTTTATTACTCGACAAATGTCAGGTACAGGACACGACACTCTCCCTTCCCGGTATCGTCGACGCAGCTCAGTTATGATTAGGGCCCGTGAGATGACCGTATACCTATACACATAACCTACCACTACAACGTCTTCTAACCTACGGCCACGACCTAACGCTTGATGCCTACGTCGTCGAAACGTGTGTTTTCTCTGCTTGCCATAGTAAAGACAGAGAAAAAGAGAAAGGAAGCTGAAGTGTGTCCCTTTGTGTAAACAATCAATCCTACGACTGCGAAAAAGGACACGCTTGTTATCCTGTTCTCTAAAGAAGTACGTAGATATGTGTATGAAACTCGGTATGAGAGCTGAGTCGTTCACCCAGTGAGGAGGTATGTTGTTACTGGACGATAGATTGTAGCGGCCTAACGTTCGAATGGAACACTAAGAACTTTTATAGATAACGCACATCAGCTTTAGGCGTATCGCAGGCTGTTTTTAAACTCTGATGTAATTAACGTTGAACCTCAGTTGTCTTCAACTCTAACGAAGTGCAGGTACACCTCTAAGATTTTGAGGCTGCTCGCTGGATACTTATTTAATAGAGTGGCTTTAATTTGAAGTTAAATAATCAGCTGTGACGTCCGGTAAGATGAAACATTGGCTCTGCTGGTATTTATTAAGCGCCAGTAACTTGTTGGTATGGGCAGAGTCCTTCAATGCTACGGGTTTTGCCAGCACTGTGGTGTGTTCCATTTGTCTACTTTGTCCATCTTCGTCGATCGCACTGTACCCGCACTGAATCTACGACGTTTATCCAGTTAACCTCCCTGCGTTCCGCCCATCATCTCTCTCTCTCTCTCTCTATGACGTTTAGTTTTCACGCGTCCACATAAAGAAATGGTCTGCACGCAAACAACTAATTAAAGGATTTTGTTAAGAAAGAAAAGCTGTTTTTCGTTTGGGCTAATTAACAGACGTATCTTACACAGCCGGTATATTGGCGGTTCCCTGTTTTCAACTAACCACAGATTTAATATTTTGCCAGCCTTCACAATCAGCCACTGAACAAGCCCTTTTGTCAGGATTTCATAAAGACTTCATCCCCTGTCAATAGGTTTCACTGTGAGTGTCCTTCGGAAGTTCGGAATTGTCCTGGCGTACTAGGTACGAGGGGCGTTCAATAAAGATTTCCCCTGACCCACTTCCTGTGGACGGAGGGCAACGAAACTTTGAGATTTATTAGTCCTTCTCTACATAGGAGCTACCCAGGGACACACACTTCTCCGATCTTTTTATGCAACTGTAAACACCTCGCTTGTAGAAGTCGACAGGTTGCTCCAAAAGCCATGTCTGTCATGACTTCAGAAGTCGGGGTCTCATCATCTGGAAAGTGCTTGCCCTTCAAATATGACTTCACTGTTCGAAAGAGATGGAAGTCCGATTGTGCGAAGTCAGGTGAATAAGGGGAATGCGGTAGAATTTCAAAGTCGCAGCAGCGTGCTTCCATTTGGACAACATGTGAGTTGTGAACTGGGGCATCGTCTTGCAGAAGGCGGACACCTTTGGTGAGCATGCCACGTCTCTCTTTTTGATGGACTCTCGCAATTACCACAGCAGTGAAGGGTAGTATGCCCCAGTAATTGTGGCACTCTTTGCAAGCAAATCCATCAAGACTACTCCGTGCCGGCCCCAAAAGACTGTGAGCATGACCTTGCCAGCCGCGGGCTGGGCGCGTGCCTTCTTTGGAAACGGTGAGTCCAAGAGCTTCTACTACATCGACTGGACTTTAGTCTACAGATCATAGGGATGGACCCAGCTTTCATCCTGTGTAATAAGTCTGTTGAAAAAGTCCTCCTGGTTTCCACGGACAAGAGCCTGGGAGCACTCGGCACGTTCCTGCTTTTGGAAAGGTGTGAGCAGCCGGAGAACTCAGAGAGTGGATACCTTATGCATACGAAGATGGTCTTGAATAATTTTTTCCACGGACCCCACACTAATCTTAACATTTTGGGCGAGGTCTTGAACGGTTACGTGGCGATTTTCCAAAATGGCTGCCTCCACTTACTGGATGGTGCATTTATCGTTAGCGGAGTGGGGTCGCCCTGCAATCGGAGCCTTTTTTGCCGAAGTCCGACAGCATTTCAATTGACGATGCCAGTTATTCACTACATCATATGATGGGGAGTGCTCCCCGTAAACTTTGATCTCATCGAACGTCTCCTTTGGACTGCGGCCTTTCAAATATAAGAACTTGACGACTGCGCTCTGTTCCACTGCAATCATTACCACACCTCACACCACTTCAACAACGGTAAAAGAAAGACCGTTATTAGTTCAGAGTTGCATATTGGCACGTGACCTACAGTGACATATGTCATTATACATGCGCAGTTTCAGCACCCTGCAATAAACAGAAGTGAGTCAGGGAAATCTTTATTGAACGCCCCTCGTAGTTCCTGAATGCATGCACAGGCGGCTATTTTCTGTGAAATGAATTCACATGTGTTTCTAACACGCGTAAAGGGCCGTTCAGAAATGCGCTCCAAATAATCAGAACAGCTCGCCAACGAGATTGCATTCAAGGAACTGACTGTCCAACAACAAATCGTTCCATGCGAGAGAAACACCACGCCTTCGTAAACACTGCTCGTCTTTTTGTGTTTCGTTCCCAGAAGAAGATGGACAGCAGGACAGCTAGCAAAGAACAATACTGAGAGTTCGAGTTCACTCTCTTCACTAACCGCCACAGTGCCGCGCGGATTCTGGGAGAAAGCTATTACGTATAGGACAATCGGGCCACTGTGTTTACGGTGTTACGCGTACATTCATTCTCCGTACACATCAGCGCACGATAGCGTGCAATTCTCTCCGACAAAACAGACGTATGTGCGCGAACGTGAGTGTTCCATCAGTGACTCTTTAGTCGCCAGATCGCTGTCGACGTGGCTTGTAAGCCCACGACGCGCACAGCTGCTCGATCTGCACAAAGACATTGATCCTACTCGTAACACTTGGCTTAATGCCAAACAACTAGACATAGGCAATTTTCTTGCTGACTGCTTCGTACGACACCGTGGGATATCCGTGGGATATGCGTGGGATCTCCTTTCTTTTTTTCGCGCACTTGAAAAGGAACTTGTCCAGGAATGCACTAGTAGACATTTTGCAACATTTACTGGCCCCATGGGTGCATGTCCATGCACATGCCTGAAAGGGTACATGTTTTGCTGAAACATGTACCTGTGACACCACCAGTAAAGATCGCAAAATGTTCACTGTCAAAGTGAATAATAAATTGTGGTTTGCCGATAAAAATTTTAACTGTCACTGACCTTGTTACTGATATTTAAAGACATTACGAAGTGATCGATTTACACCCAACATCTGTTGCTCTTCTTTCAGATTACATCTATTTGTTTTATATACAGAACGCAGAGAAAGAGAGAAAGCGTGGACGTTTTCCGAAGAGCCTCTGCTTGGAAACCTTGCGTTTGTTCAATGGGAAATAAAAAAAGTTTAATTAGCAATTTTGTTTTAAAAAACGCTATATCAATAAAGCCAACAGATAGTGGAGCACAGGAAAGCTTAGGGGGCTTTAGTTGCAGTGTTTAAGCGAAAAGTCCGGAAAATTCGCTCCTTGAGCCATTGTCCTCGTTTTCTTTACCTCTAGATGCATTATTATAATCGAATATTTTATATAGATTCCACCCTCAGGGGAATCTTGTTCGTAATCACAACTGATTATACCAAAATATCGGTCATCCGCGAGCATGTGAAGATCGAGACGCCACATACCGCGCAAGAAATGGAAACGCTGCACTCGGTGTGGTGGATATTTCCTAGAAGACTTAATTTGCACGCCTTTACTTGTGGTGGAATCGAAAATCTCGCTCCGAGAAGCCTGCCAGGAGTAGCGTCGTGCGGATCAAAGCTTCGATTTTCGGAACTCCTTCGCCTCCGGGTTATTAGAGTGTGTCACCAACAGATGACGCCTGTCGAGTGGGACCGCATAACTTTCGGACGCATCTTGGGCGTTGAAAATGGATTACACCGGTGCAAACGTGACACTCGGAGCGCTGCTCTCGCACACGGCGAGTTACGAGTTCTCCGGTCGGCTTAAAACCTCCACGGGAAAGACGTGTTCGGTGTACTTGAAAACCAAGTCTGACCCTAATATCTCGCTGCACCAGTTCCCGTTCGTTCTTCCTGGAAAGTACAGTGTCCGACGGAGGCGCGGCAAGGTCATTTTCAGCGTGACCTAATCTAACACCACCACAGCTCTTCCCACCAAGTATACAAAATCTGAAGTTAGAGTAAGAATGCTTATTTCAGTATATAACTAGGTACGCACTTAGCAGAAATAAAAAGAAAACTTTCATAGAAACATGAAGATAGTTGATAGTGTTATAGGTTTCTTCAGCCTCCAAGGAAGTGCATTTCTATTGTAATAACTATTCAATTAGAATAGCCACTTCACCCGAGCACGCTAACTGTGAGTAAATAAACTGGGGCCGGATTCACAAAACTCACTTACGAGAAAATTTTCGCGTAAGAGAAATTTTTCTGCGTAAGTGGATTCACGAAGCGAAGAAAACGTCGTAAGAGGACGTGGTTCCCACATCGGCCGCTGCTATAGCGAGCGCTGGGGTTGGCGATTAATATATCAGCGATAGTGATGCATTTGCGACGTAGGCGAAAAAGGCTCGTAAGTGGATTCACGAAGCAAAAATGGTCGCCAAAACAGCGTAGCTAAGCGGAAATCCTAAGAGTGGTCCGGAGCACTCTTACGAGCAACATGGTGGCGTTGGAACGGGCAACCGCGGCGGGTATTTGGGTGCCGTAGGTGATACTAAAAAAAGAAATTATGGCCATGTAAGCTGGCTGATGATTTTCGCGCATGTACAAGGCTCACAGCCTTGAGGTTGCTGTTGTAATTCTCTTTTACGCATTGGACAATCTTGCCACTAGAACTTGTCCAGTAAGCTTGTTGTTGGAGTTATTAGAGGTGCCTATTGGGTATTTGCAGCAAAATAACTTATGCATGCAAATGCTTGCGATTGGATGAAGAATGAAGAGTTACGTGAATGGTGCTTGATGCCAAAATCGGTGCGGTGTATGGTCAATATTTTTTAGCTTGTTTTTGTTGCGTCTCCCAATAAGGCGTACAAGCTGTGTTGCCGTTGCAGCATTGGTCGCACATGTACCACCATAAGGGAACGGACAAAATTCTGTCGCACACTATTGGAATGGAAGTTGAACAGTAGGCTCCAGTCAGCCATTCACGAACTCCTTATGTCGTTTAGAGCTTCTCTAGCTGTAGTGGTCTTTATTATTTCCCAATACGAACGCTCACCCAAATGCAGCTTCCGCTGTACATTATAGGCTGATTTACTGAAAACATATTGCTTCAACATATCCGCACATACAAGATATGTGTGATCTTGCGCATAAACTGAGAAATAAATTGAGTTTAATAGACATTCACTGTCCGTAAAAGAAAATGAAAAGGTTTCGCTATGGCAAATACTTAGGACGGAATGCAAGCGTCTAAAATGCGCGCGAAAGCCTGTGCTAATGCAGTGCAATGTCACCTCGACTGCACTCGCGCATTTCACAATTAGTTTCTTTTTAATTGGACGTCAGAGTCTCAGCAAAAGGCCGCTTCGTCCCTTGAGGTGCGTATTGTGGCTGGAATGTTAACCTAACCGAAGTTATCGCGTAGTGATATGCCGTGCATCACACCCAAGCCTACGCCAGGCATCATAACTATCGTAGCAGACGACGACAGCAGACGACGGTTTGAGCGAGAGGCCAAGCATGTGACTGGTTAGAACGAGGTAACTCTCTACAGCAGGCCATTTTATGACGTCACTAAAATGATGTCACTCACTTCTTTCACCGCGCACTTCTGTGGTGGTCGTCACATTATCCCCCTCGCACATAAGAGAATTTTTCATATCACCGCAAAGAACACGGAAGTAATTTTTAAGAGCTCTCTTAAGGCGAAAAGAGCATCATGGCGACGTAAACACAGTATGTGGGTGTTGTTTCGTGGTAACGTTTCTTGCTTGAGCTCCTCTACGATACCATGGGATGTGTTGTTAATGCCGTCGCTTTTCCGGTGCGTGAAAGTTTTGTGAAAACCATCGCCAGTGTCTCTATTTGAGCGGTGAACACTGTTGAAGCCTCTGCCTTTGTGCTCGTGAACAGGGAACCGCGGTCAGTGTGCCGCCGTGGACTCACATTTAGGAAGCCTGCATTGTGTGTTTGAAGACCGGTCAGTTCGTTTGCCTTGCTTTGTGGTCGTTTGTTTTTGTGGCGTTCGCCATTTCGCATCGACTGTGTTTGGGCGCGTTACTTCAAGGATAACTCCGTGTTTAGAAAGATACGACCTAGGCGTGTGCGTAGGTGCTGTGTTGACACTTCGAAGTCTTTTGAAGAGGCAGAGACCATGTGGAAGCAGTGCAACAGGTAACATAATTGTCGACTGCGCTACGCTTTGCCTTTGTGCCCTTCCACACCGTCACTTTGCTTGCGTTAGCGGCTAATGTGCGGAACCTGAAATAACACACGGATACGTTCTGTTGTGCCTTTTTTATTTTATTTATTTTATTTATTGACACTCTATGGCGTACAGGCCAAAACAGGAGTTTCAATATTAGGCACAAATGCAGTTGTTAATAAAAAATGCAAAGAGATTGTAGTTTCTTTCACGGAACTTAAAAAAAACCCATAAAAATTCAGAAAGAAACGTAATGAAATAAGTGCACGAGGTGCTATTTAACGACACACATATCAACTTGTTCAGCAGAACACTCAACAAGACAATGCTTTCGAATATATAAATTGCTATTCCGACACTATTAAACGACATTAAGTACAATCGGTAAAATCGCTCAGCAAAGACCTTTCAAGCATTTTAACCTCATTGAACGTTGCAACATCGTGCGGTAACCTTCTGCACGCATCGATAGCCTACACAATAAAGAATTTTTTAAAAGATTGTGTGTTGTGTCTCAAAGGCTGTACGTAATGTCTGGGGCCACTGCGTGAAAGTGATGTGTCAATAATTAATGTTTTGGCTATTTCGGTTTCATATTTCCCATACAATATCTGGAAAGGAAACATTCAGGCTGTTGAAGCGCATTCTTTCCTGCACATTAGGAATCGATGCTTGCGCAGCTCTTTCAACGCCGTTACCGACTGCGTTCGTTTGAATGAGTTAAAAACAAATTGTAAAGCCCTATTTTGAACGCGTTCACATTTAGCAATGTTTCTGCGTGTGTGTTGTTTCCATATCGGACATGCGTATTCCAGCAATGGCAATATTCTAGTCTTATATGCTACAAGGTTTACCTCAGTTGTCGCATGACTTAGGTACGACGAAGCATCCACGGTTTATTTTGTGACACTGTCAAAAGCGCAAAGATTTCGGTGGCGGAAAAATTCGGCTTCAGCGCTTTCGGCATGGCGATGCCTAAACAGCAATCGGGTATGTCAGAGGCGTCTGAAGTTCGCGCACACACGGAAAATTTCGTTTCGGCTATTGAGGAGCTTACAATAGCAGTTGGCCAATGCTCTCACGTCGCTGGCGATAAACGCTCTCTCCCTCTTAAGGCGCTTAGCACTCAAAGTCCGGCATAACGTAATAAAAAAGAAGTAAAATAACTTGTGCAACGAAAGGAAGCTATGGAAGGCTCTTTCTGCGCGTGCGCACAAGAAAAAAGGGGGGGGAGGTGACGTCTCGCTTTTCATGATTTCTGGGGCTTAACCTCCGAAAACCACTCAAGGATTATGATAGACGCCGTAGTGGAGGTCTCCGGAAATTTTGACCACCTGGGGTTCTTTAACGTGCTCTGACATCGCACCGCAACACGGGCCTCAACATTTCGCCTCCATCGAAATGCAGCAGCCGCGGACGGGATTCGATCCCGCGACCCTCGGATCAGCAGCCGAATACCATATCCACTAGACCACCGTGGCGGGGCCTTGGACTCCTTTTTGTTACTTCTTAACTGCATACGCCGTCATTTACAAAAGCAGCACTTACTAACGTATTAAAGATACAAACACTACCTAAATTACCGAATTTTCTCAGTGAGTCATGAAATAGCTGTAGTATTCAAAAATCTGATAACTAATTTATTCAAAGTGGGCCTATTTATAAGCATATCTATCTTTCGGTATGTCGGATTTATTGAAATCCATCCATGGCTTCAATTTCACACATCACGTGGAGGATGCATTTTTGGAACTTGTTTGTCAAGCCGAACAGCTTTTATATGGCCTCAAAAGCTGCATCGATGTTTGTTCTAAGATTTTTTAGCGAAACAACAATTTACGTCGAGCTACAAGACATTATCATGTAAATAAGAGTACTGCGTACGAACGACCCGAATCAATTGCGAGGCAGTGCATATTCATCAAAATGCATCTGAAATGGCAGTGAAAGGAGCAAACCTTGAGTGACATCTGCCCACCTTTAATATTTTACCTTAATTGCGGCTTCATGATTCCGGTCGTGCTGTTCGGCGGCACCTGCCGGTGTCACCAAGGGCGTCATTCTTTTTTTTTTTTTCTTCTTCGAGCTATCGTCGTTGATAAAGCGCTAGCGCACGGGTTCACGCTGACCACGCGGGCGTCCGCTGCAGCGCGATGTGCATAGGCACTGTAGCAGACGCCCGGAACAGGAAGATGAGGTGCAGCGAGGATCGATTCGCGATTATAACATAAACTGGACACCAGACGCTTTGAGTGCTGTGAGGCTATCATGTGACCACACATCTTTCTTTTGTTGTCGTTCCGTCTGCTTTCACGTTTCCTCCTTGCCCTCAATAGTGTCGAATATGTTAAATGCGCACCCTTCCTATCGCATGCCTTGTCGCTAAGAGATTTCGTAGCTAAGAATATCGCCCGTAAGAGAAAGCTTTGTGAATCCGGCCCCTGTTCTTCATGAACGAATCTTGATTATATCACCGATACCTCGGTACAAGTCATGTACCTTCACCAATTAACCCAGTTAGACGTGTCACTGTTTTTTCTTTTTTTTTTTTAGTTCGTGCACTGCGCAAAAAGACGAGGACAAAGGGAAAAATGAACGACGCATTGGAAGAAATAGGTATTTGTTAGCTAAACGGCCATTTCGTGTAACCGTAAGAGTGACCCAATGCGGGACAAAGAGTAAAATTGGAGTGATCTAACTGGACCGCCATGCAGGTGCACCAAGCCAGAGAGCCTTAACGTGGATGCATAGAGAAGTTTTCTGTATCAAAGAAGTTATAATTAATATCGCATATATCTGTTACGCTTAGTATTTTCAGGTAATATTTGTTTTTAAATGCGTATTTGTTTAAAAGAAAGTAAGCAGTCTGCGCACCATTGCAGGTGGTATAGAGGTGGATGCACGCAAGCAAATGCATGGATGCATGGCGAGATTTGGCCAAACCAGGTGCGACATTGCGAGGCCTTGCGAGCCCTCGTGAAGGAGTTCTCGGAAACTTCACAAACTTTCATTTTGTCTGTAGCGGTTCCTGAACTTGGAGGCGCCATCATACGCACACCCACGGACGTAATGTCACTTTGCAGGTTCTTTATTTAGACATAGCATATATTTGAAAATATCGATGGGGAAGTTTTGTAAGGTTCTTGAAGAGACGAGTGCTACAGAAGCGAGTGGGATGGTTGGTGTGCTGTTGGCACAAGTTGTGTATGACGCATTGGCACGTTGAACTGTGACAATATATGTAGTGAGTTCGCTGTGTTAATCATACTTTTCCGTCTATGCAGCAGGAACAATGCAAGAGTTAAAATACCTACGCAGGTCATCATTGATTGATTGATTGATTAATTGATTTACTGATTGATCTTGGGGGTTTTACGTCCCAAAATCACGATATGATTGAGAGACGCCGTGTGGACCCGTCCGGTATATCAGTTAAGTTATTAAGATTCAGGGAATGCCATTGTGAATAGATAGATAGATAGATAGATAGATAGATAGATAGATAGATAGATAGATAGATAGATAGATAGATAGATAGATAGATAGATAGATAGATAGATAGATAGATAGATAGATAGATAGATAGATTTCCTAACATGTGTTGTTTCATGGTACGACATCCTTGATGCATTCCACGAGATTGCCTATTGTGAACGAGGCGGTGAGAGAACCTAAAAGCGACCGAAATCAGCATGTAAAGTACGCTGTGGGCCACTACCGTATGTTACTTAGTGGAGTGGCATTTCACTCAAGCCCATGTACATAAATATCCATAAATATCCATCAATGCTACGCCTTTCTATGTAAGTTCGCCTTTATTTATTTTTCGAAATATTTTTCTACAATATATGACCCTAACGGTGATTGCGGAAAGGCGTCAGTGTGATGCGCACAGCCACAGCCTTTTTATTCAGGCACTTCCGCAGTGAATTAGCTGGTTTAGTGTGGCTGTTAGTGCATTCCTCGGTGATCAACACCGATTAGCTGTACATTGAAATTTCACGTCCACAGGTCAGTAAAGTAGCTATCGGGCGTTAAATGATCAATAACTGCTGTGGCATTTCGTGCCAAAAGCATTGTATGGTTACGAGGCACGCTGTAGTGGATGGCCCAGAAAATTTGTACGAACTTGGGTTCGTTAATGTGAGCTGACGAAGCACAGTACACGGGCTTCTGGCACATCTCTTTCTTTCTTTCTTTCTTTCTTTCTTTCTTTCTTTCTTTCTTTCTTTCTTTCTTTCTTTCTTTCTTTCTTTCTTGCCCTTAGCATAATTACTATTGCACCTTGAAGTCCACGAATAACATCAGCTTCGCTCTTAAAAATGCCGAGGTAAACCTTGACACCTATGACACAATATTTGATTGTGTCATATCATATCAAAATTTGATATGGGCTTGTCAGTAGTGTAAGTTTGCGACGCGATATCCATATGAGTAATACTTGAGGCGCAACATAGTTCTAAACGAGTTTCCTCTGAAAATTTGAGACAATATGCATGACTTAACACGCGATGTGTTTCGTATTAACATACAATATCCTACATTACGTTTCAGTCTATTGCTTCGCATCGTTGCATTGCATTTCCATCAGCATTTATATATTTGTCTATGCTGATAATTACACCGAGTTTCGCATTAAAACCATAATCGACGTTGATGTTCTCGGTTTCTGTCCCATGAGTTGTCTTCTTTATGACTGCGGCCGTTGCTGTCTCGTTGGCTTCCTTTCTTTCCCAGTCGGTAGAAGCGATTATTAAATTATTAAACCATGTAGCCATTTACACGACGTTATTAGATCCTTGTCACCTAATTCGCAACGCTAACTTTGGTTACGACACTCAAGTTATGATTCATATAGTGGAGCCGCGTTGTAAATGATGTGATGATGATCCTGGTTCAGTTAGGAAAGGGCGCTAATTTCCGCATCCCATGTAGGGAGCACGGTCAAGCGTCCTTGGGGGTTGGGGAAAAGGAGTGAAAGAGATACAAAGGAGTGAAAAGCCGTAGTGGAGGGCTCCGGAAATTTTGACCATCTGGGGTTCTTTAGCGTGCTCTGACAACGCACAGTACACGGGCCTCTGGCATTTTCGCCTCCATCGAAAATGCAACCGCCACATTACTATAAGAGTTGGCATCAACATCGGTAGCACAACGTCCTCGCTTATGCGCTCGTAGTACGAGCTGAGAGCCTTGTGACATTCTGCCCACTAAGCAATCACGCACAAAAAGGCCCTGGTTAAAGACGCAAGCAAAATGAGCATATCTTCCGAAAGAAATCGGCCCTGTCGACGGAACCAGTGCAACAGATCTTTTGGTTCCCAGCACAAAAGAGAGCATAAGGAACGTGCGGATAGCTCAGCAACAGCGTAACTGTAAGGCCTTTCAGCATAAAACGCAGATGCTCCCCTAGAAAAAAAAAGAAAACATTATATGCGTAGGTTCCAGGTGGGGGTTACCGGAACGGAACTTGTGAGTCTTTGCGAACGCCGGCGTAAAATAAAAAGTAGCATAGGCGTGAATGTCAACGCTATTGATGGCGCTGCACAAATGAAAAAAGAAAAAGAAAAGAAAAAAAGATTGCATGAGCCGAAGCACGGAGAAAACGAGCAAGAGCGCTGACTTCGCGCTGAAATGTCTTTTGGCCCTAGATGTCGTGCCTAACCATATGCGCATATAGAGCGCAGCGTCGCCCTGCCTGTATAGTTCTTACGAATGCATCGCCCGCGAGCTTCCAGAAATACCTCAGGCGAAAACACATAAACATTGAGAACTGATCGCATAGGCCATGGCAAACTAAACATTATTCCTGAGAAACTGGTGCTATTCCTAGTGGTTTAGAATATGTTTCCCAAGAAAGCTTTGCAAGGCAAGCCGTATGACAACGCACCATGGCTGTTTTGCTGAAGATAAATATACTTGTAGAAGATGGAGGTTAGCGGCCTGAAGTACTCTGTCGTGGCCATGTGATAACGCGCGTGAAATGTCTATTCCACTTTCGGCAAAATAGTCTGTCTGCGCTATGCATGCAAGCCAGCGAAATTCATATAACGACAAGCACACATTATATAAGACAAGCAAAACTATGGGAAAGTGCGGAACTTGGATTTGGAAAAGAACATGGATGATTCAGACTCCTCGCTTATCGCAAAAGTAGTTAGTTTGGAGTATTTCAAAAACGTTGTATTTGTGTTCCAGTTTCTTAATAATTCAGGAGTACTATCCCCCTCTCCCATTGCAAGACCGGTTCTTCTCTGTTTAATTATCAGATTGCACGCCAAAGATCCATGTACTGCGCCTTATGACATGAGTACGAACTACATCCTTCAAATATTGAGGACCACGCAAGAGGCACGTGCGTAGACACCGCTGCAAGCTGGTGTACGTGCGCGTTGCCCAAAATGACTTCGACCTTGGCCGGCACTCTGTGGCCTCAGCTAAGGCTGTACAAGCAGTGTCTAATTGCTGCTCTTAATAAATCAACGTCATGTCTCTTTGCGGAAGCACAACGTGCACAGTGACAGAAATACGTGAAGGCTGGTGATTCCGCACGTTTCATCCCGAGACTAAATGCGAGACGGTTTAGCAAGGAGGATCCATTAGGAAGTGACCGAATGCTTTCTCAGCACCGGCGCACTGGAAGTATAGACTAAATCAGGTCTGAGCGGCAAAGGGTGACGCGTTGGCGGCACAGGTCTTTTCCTCTTTGCAGGGCCTCTTTAGCGGTTACCAACCTGCGCATTCGTGGAACGGAAGCGACTGTACCGCTTCGCACGGTCGACTGTCGAGGGAGCCTCCTTTGCGAGTGCTCGCTAATGAGCATTTGCAGCGCGATTTGCGAGGCCGCGAAGCAAAGTCGATTAGCTGAAACGCGCTCACGCCGCGAATCACTCGTGTGCCATTGCTTTCAACCTTGCGATAAACTCTAACAAAAATGTTTTATGATTTTTTAGAGAAGTTTATTTTAATGGAGGGGGATGTGGGTGGAGAAGTTGGGGAGCCAAGGGGCTTTACCCAGTCTCCTTAGGCTCCCCCCCCCCCCCTCTTGCTTCTCCCCTTCCCCCAGAACTTTTAAAAGCAGGACAGTACACCTACGAAGTATAACTCACGATGAAGGAGCATAATAAGCTCCGAAACGTCGATTTAAATAAAACATGTTAGTCGGACTTTCTCGTTAATTTTAAATCAAGTTCTTACCAGGCAGCAACTCTGTCAAAATGGTCTTCTCAGGCCGCTGCTTTCATGGTGCCAGTGCTAAGATGCTTTAAGCTTTGCTGCTTGTTCGGCATCTCTCTTAAAAGCTGTACGTGTCCCGACTGATAAATTGGAGAGGAGAAGAGAGAGAACACTTTATTGATGAACCGGAGATGTTAGCCTGGTTAATGGCCTGGCTTGCTACTCCAGGTACTTTGCGGTGATTATGATATTTACAGTGATCACATCTAACATAACACGTACATACGGTCACACTTACTCACACACTCATATATACATATATACACTATAACTCAGTTTACAGCGTTTCATTGAGGCATGTTGCCCGTAGAAACGCTATCAGCGCCTTGGTGCTACGTAGTGCGCAGGCGCTGTCTTGCCACGGGCCTAGGAGATGCCGCAGCTCCAAGGTCGTACCGTGTGGCAAGTGAAGCGCTGCCTTCAGAGTCTTTCTATCCGACTCGTAGCGCTGGCAGTTGCACAGGACGTGTTCAATGTCCTCTCGTGTGTTGCATGTGGAGCACAATGGAGAATCAGACTGTTGTATTTTGTGCTTATAATCTCTCGTGTATGCTACATTAAGTCTTAATCGGTGAAGGCACGCTTCATCTCGCCTGGCTAAACCTTGTGGTACGTGGAAGCTGCAGGCTGGTCAATGGCGTGTAGTGGTCCATACTGATGTCCTGGATCACACCAGAAGTGTCGCTGCTGATTCCAGGCAAATGTCGATACCATAGTCGCCGCATCTTTTCTTGAAAGGGTATGGCTGTTGGTGGTGTTTTAGTTCCATGGGCTGTTCTGGCAGCACTGTCGGCCCGAACGTTTCCTTGTATTCCACAGTGGGCTGGTAACCACTGGAATACAACGCGGTGATTAAGTTCATGAGCATTATTGCCTAGCCGCTTGATGTCCAAAACTAGTTGTTCTTGGGCTCGTGGTGACTTCAGGGACTGCAGCGCCGCTCGCGAATCAGAGAAGATTACCCAGGAATCAGGTGTCTGAGCTACGATGTAAATAAGCGCTCTCCGCAGCGCAGCCAGCTCAGTAGCTGTGGCAGATGTGCGGTGACCCAAGTGGCAGAAATTGACATGTTTGCCGACGGGATCCACAGACCTATTGCCGATGATGTGTCCGTAACAGAGCCATCAGTGTAAATGTGGCGGCAGGATCTGTAGTTGGCGTTAATATGCTCCAGGGCGAAATATTCAGTGCTGGAGCTGGCGTGTTACTTTTACTCTTGATGCCCGGTACAGTCGTGACTATGGCCCAAGAGGGTAGTTTCCATGGCGGCGTTGTCGGATTGATGGCTTTTCGTACATCAGCGGAAGAAGGGTCTGTACTTCGGATGTGGTGGCTGATGCAAGCGGATGGTTGTGAACCCTAGCAGCAAAACGCACACAGGCTCGAAGAAACTCTTGCTTCAGTAGCAGTGGCACCGAAAGTCGCCGGCTTTCTGTAAGGGTTCCTACGATCGAAGTCTTTTTAGGTAGGCCCAGGCATATCCTCAGATCCGAAGGTCGCGGGATCTGACCCTGGCCGCGGCGGCTGCATTTCGATGGAGGCGAAATGTTGAGGCCCGTGTGCTGTGCGATGTCAGTGCACGTTAACGAACCCCAGGTGGTCGAAATCCCCGAAGCCCTCCACTACAGCATCTCTCATAATCAGAACTAGTTTTGGGACGTTAAACACCACAAATGAATGAATTGTTAGTTCGTTTGTAATGGCCATGACTCTCGTCATATGGAAAGGCCTCTTATTTCATAATTCCGCGCATATTGCTTGAAGTAACAGGAGCTTTGTTTCCTTTCCAGGCTGTTCATTTTTTTCTATTAGTTTTGCTATAACTTTCGTGCAAACGTTCTATGCCAGAACGGTTCTTTTTCTTTTTTTTTTTTGTAACATCTACCTTCATTGCATGTCAGCCTTTCTGTCCTAGAAAACGGTATTTATGAAAGAGCCGTTAACTGTTTCATATAATTTTCTGTCGTTACCATTATAAGAAAAAAATTTGTTGACTAATTCTTTATTGCCATTTTGTTACTTAATCTTGTTGGAAGTTCTTTTGATATTACGAACAGATAATAACAAGGTTCTAAATAGGTACATCCCGCGCTTATAACATTCTCAGCATTTATTTAAAGGTGATAAGTTTGTTTTCTCAGAACATATACGCCAGTGGCATCTCCTTTAGGTACTTGGCTAGAATCATGCAATGACGGCAAGGAGCGGCGTATTATGACTCTTCTGTAACACGAAATTTCGTGGCCAGTAGGCACAGCGAACGGCGGCGATGTATAGATCGCTACACGAACCCCGCCAGCAGCAGAAAGAGGGCGCTGTAAAAGCAGGAACAAGAAAGCGCGCTCTCTTTCATCGCTGCTTGGAAGGCAGCAACCGAATCACCCCTGCCTGTTTTCCGTATTCCCCTGCCATGGTTATTATTGGCTATTTTCCGAGTGTCCGGTTGCGCTCTGGAGGAAAACGGACACTGCACCCTAATACTCGTGCCACAGCACATCTTTCGCGCCCGGAGTTGTGTGTCCGAGGTGGGACCCCATTCACGGTGATGATTCAATCCACGCTCCAGAACAGGATGCTCCTTGAAAAAGCCAATACGTAGTAAAGCCCGGTGGAGTCCGGCCGCTCGCGTGACATGGCAGCTCTGGTTACAATATAGAGCGCGACTAGCTTTCGCTCTGCTGAATCGAGTACTGCGTGGAACATCTTCTGGAATCTGCATCCTTTGCATCTGACTCTTTCCTTCTATAGTATTTGTCCTTGCACTGTATTTTGACACGCGCTATCATATTGCACTGCATTAGACTTGTCGCGTAACTATGATGAATACCTTCTTCTTTCACACGTTGGCTGTAATTGCCTATCCATAGTTGTCATCCATCAGCCTTAAGTAAGGCCTCGGAGGAGGAAGCCCGCTTCAAGGCAAGAATCGTTGCCCTGCGTTTGTCGTATCGTCGCAGATCAGAATTGTCATTTTGAAACTGAGCGACATGTACAACAACGCAGCCGCGTTTGTACACCCTTGTGGGATACAAGATTTCACCATTATGGGTGAGAGAGAGAGAGGGTAAGGAAAGGCAGGGAGGTTAACCAAACACGCGTCCGGTTTGCTACCGTGCGCTGGGGAAAGGAATAAAAGGGTTAAATAGAATGAAAAATAGAGGTAGAGAGAGAGAGGAGCCCAGTCACGCGCACACTTGCACAAGTACAGTCTCTAGAGGCTGGCTGAAATCTAAAGAATGTTCCAGGGTAAATAATCCGAAGAGGTCGTACGCAGTAAGAATCCCTTTACGAACCGTTTTATAGACGCTTTCGTTTTCTTTGTTTTATTTTTCAGTCAGTACGTGTCGACTACCCGAAGTTTCAAAGCAGTCCATTAGGAAGTGACCGAATGCTTTTCTCAGCACCGGCGCACTGGAAGTATAGACTAAATCAGGTCTGAGCGGCAAAGGGTGACGCGTTGGCGGCACAGGTCTTTTCCTCTTTGCAGGGCCTCTTTAGCGTTACCAACCTGCGCATTCGTGGAACGGAAGCGACTGTACCGCTTCGCACGGTCGACTGTCGAGGGAGCCTCCTTTGCGAGTGCTCGCTAATGAGCATTTGCAGCGCGATTTGCGAGGCCGCGAAGCAAAGTCGATTAGCTGAAACGCGCTCACGCCGCGAATCACTCGTGTGCCATTGCTTTCAACCTTGCGATAAACTCTAACAAAAATGTTTTATGATTTTTTAGAGAAGTTTATTTTAATGGAGGGGGATGTGGGTGATGAGAAGTTGGGGAGCCAAGGGGCTTTACCCAGTTCCTTAGGCTCCCCCCCCCCCCCTCTTGCTTCTCCCCTTCCCCCCAGAACTTTTAAAAGCAGGACAGTACACCTACGAAGTATAACTCACGATGAAGGAGCATAATAAGCTCCGAAACGTCGATTTTAAATAAAACATGTTAGTCGGACTTTCTCGTTAAGTTTAAATCAAGTTCTTAACCAGGCAGGCAACTCTGTCAAAATGGTCTGCTTCAGGCCGCTGCTTTCATGGTGCCAGTGCTAAGATTGCTTTAAGCTTTTGCTGCTTGTTTTCGGCAATCTGCTCTAAGCTGTACGTGTCCCGACTGATAAGCTTTGGAGAGAGAGAGAGAGAGAACACTTTATTGATGAACCGGAGATGTTAGCCTGGTTAATGGCCTGGCTTGCTACTCCAGGTACTTTGCGGTGATTATGATATTTACAGTGATCACATCTAACATAACACGTACATACGGTCACACTTACTCACACACTCATATATACATATATACACTATAACTCAGTTTACAGCATTTCATTGAGGCATGTTGCCCGTAGAAACGCTATCAGCGCCTTGGTGCTACGTAGTGCGCAGGCGCTGTCTTGCCACGGGCCTAGGAGATGCCGCAGCTCCAAGGTCGTACCGTGTGGCAAGTGAAGCGCTGCCTTCAGAGTCTTTCTATCCGACTCGTAGCGCTGGCAGTTGCACAGGACGTGTTCAATGTCCTCTCGTGTGTTGCATGTGGAGCACAATGGAGAATCAGACTGTTGTATTTTGTGCTTATAATCTCTCGTGTATGCTACATTAAGTCTTAATCGGTGAAGGCACGCTTCATCTCGCCTGGCTAAACCTTGTGGTACGTGGAAGCTGCAGGCTGGGTCAATGGCGTGTAGTGGTCCATACTGATGTCCTGGATCACACCAGAAGTGTCGCTGCTGATTCCAGGCAAATGTCGATACCATAGTCGCCGCATCTTTTCTTGAAAGGGGTATGGCTGTTAGTGGTGTTTTAGTTCCATGGGCTGTTCTGGCAGCACTGTCGGCCCGAACGTTTCCTTGTATTCCACAGTGGGCTGGTAACCACTGGAATACAACGCGGTGATTAAGTTCATGAGCATTATTGCCTAGCCGCTTGATGTCCAAAACTAGTTGTTCTTGGGCTCGTGGTGACTTCAGGGACTGCAGCGCCGCTCGCGAGTCAGAGAAGATTACCCAGGAATCAGGTGTCTGAGCTACGATGTAAATAAGCGCTCTCCGCAGCGCAGCCAGCTCAGTAGCTGTGGCAGATGTGCGGTGACCCAAGGTGGCAGAAATTGACATGTTTGCCGACGGGATCCACAGACCTATTGCCGATGATGTGTCCGTAACAGAGCCATCAGTGTAAATGTGGCGGCAGGATCTGTAGTTGGCGTTAATATGCTCCAGGGCGAAATATTTCAGTGCTGGAGCTGGCGTGTTACTTTTACTCTTGATGCCCGGTACAGTCGTGACTATGGCCAAAGGGTAGTTTCCATGGCGGCGTTGTCGGAATTGATGGCTTTTCGTACATCAGTGAAAGATGGCATGCATGGGCTCACGAGTTCTGGAAATAGAAAATCTACACCATCGATCCGTGAAAAGGCACAGCACCCATTCACACAATCGCCTGAAGGTAAGCGTGTCGTTTTTCGAGCATTCCAGAAGGATCGTGTCTCTCTCAGCGCCAGGTGTGTCCGATATGGGGACCTTTCAATCCTCTGTGAAAAACCGCCGTTTCTATGACGACGCGCCGTTGAGCCGTCGCGGTCAATTCATTGCACGCGCTTGGCCTGAATAGCCTCAATAGATGCCAGGCAGAGCCGGCCGCCTATATGACGACATCACCATGCTGTCCTTCGATCGTAAGCCTCTAAGTGCGGATTTGTTTACGCATGGTACTGATATAAATGTTCGATCGCACCCTTTTTCTGAACGTCCTCCAGATCGGACTCGAAACGCCATATTTCGCCATGTTTTCTTTGTTCTTTCTTGCATGCTTACAGGCACGCCTCCGCAGAATATTAAACAGTTACGAAGAGTCAAACGGTTTCGTGCTCCATTTGCTAGCGCAAACTATCCATGTGAAACTTGGAGCTATAAAAGCGCGATGACTCTAACGCAAACCAGGCATGAAGGCTGAATCTTTTTTCAAGGAGCGGTGATGAGAGGACCACGCAAGAGGCACGTGCGTAGACACCGCTGCAAGCTGGTGTACGTGCGCGTTGCCCAAAATGACTTCGACTTGGCCGGCACTCTGTGGCCTCAGCTAAGGCTGTACAAGCAGTGTCTAATTGCTGCTCTTAATAAATCAACGTCATGTCTCTTTGCGGAAGCACAACGTGCACAGTGACAGAAATACGTGAAGGCTGGTGATTCCGCACGTTTCATCCCGAGACTAAATGCGAGACGGTTTAGCAAGGAGATCATTAGGAAGTGACCGATTGCTTTCTCAGCACCGGCGCACTGGAAGTATAGACCTAAATCAGGTCTGAGCGGCAAAGGGTGACGCGGTGGCGGCACAGGTCTTTTCTCTTTGCAGGGCTCTTTAGCGGTTACCAACCTGCGCATTCGTGGAACGGAAGCGACTGTACCGCTTCGCACGGTCGACTGTCGAGGAGCCTCCTTTGCGATGCTCGCTAATGAGCATTTGCAGCGCGATTTGCGAGGCCGCGAAGCAAAGTCGATTAGCTGAAACGCGCGCACGCCGCGAATCACTCGTGTGCCATGCTTTCAACCTTGCGATACTCTCTAACAAAAATGTTTTATGATTGTTTTAGAGAAGTTTATTTTAATGGAGGGGGATGTGGGTGATGCGAAGTTGGGGAGCCAAGGGGCTTTACCCAGTTCCTTAGGCTCCCCCCCCCCCCCACCCCCTCCTTGCTTCTCCCCTTCCCCCAGAACTTTTAAAAGCAGGACAGTACACCTACGAAGTATAACTCACGATGAAGGAGCATAATAAGCTCCGAAACGTCGATTTTAAATAAAACATGTTAGTCGGACTTTCTCGTTAAGTTTAAATCAAGTTCTTAACCAGGCAGGCAACTCTGTCAAAATGGTCTGCTTCAGGCCGCTGCTTTCATGGTGCCAGTGCTAAGATTGCTTTAAGCTTTGCTGCTTGGTTCGGCATCTGCTCTTAAAAGCTGTACGTGTCCCGACTGATAAGACTTTGGAGAGAGAGAGAGAGAGAACACTTTATTGATGAACCGGAGATGTTAGCCTGGTTAATGGCCTGGCTTGCTACTCCAGGTACTTTGCGGTGATTATGATATTTACAGTGATCACATCTAACATAACACGTACATACGGTCACACTTACTCACACACTCATATATACATATATACACTATAACTCAGTTTACAGCATTTTCATTGAGGCATGTTGCCCGTAGAAACGCTATCAGCGCCCTTGGTGCTACGTAGTGCGCAGGCGCTGTCTTGCCACGGGCCTAGGAGATGCCGCAGCTCCAAGGTCGTACCGTGTGGCAAGTGAAGCGCTGCCTTCAGAGTCTTTCTATCCGACTCGTAGCGCTGGCAGTTGCACAGGACGTGTTCAATGTCCTCTCGTGTGTTGCATGTGGAGCACAATGGAGAATCAGACTGTGTATTTTGTGCTTATAATCTCTCGTGTATGCTACATTAAGTCTTAATCGGTGAAGGCACGCTTCATCTCGCCTGGCTAACCTTGTGGTACGATGGAAGCTGCAGGCTGGGTCAATGGCGTGTAGTGGTCCATACTGATGTCCTGGATCACACCAGAAGTGTCGCTGCTGATTCCAGGCAAATGTACGATACCATAGTCGCCGCATCTTTTCTTGCAAGGGGTATGGCTGTTAGTGGTTGTTTTAGTTCCATGGGCTGTTCTGGCAGCACTGTCGGCCCGAACGTTTCATTGTATTCCACAGTGGGCTGGTAACCACTGGGAATACAACGCGGGGATTAAGTTCATGAGCATTATTGCCTAGCCGCTTGATGTCCAAACTAGTTGTTCTTGGGCTCGTGGTGACTTCAGGGACTGCAGCGCCGCTCGCCGAGTCAGAGAAGATTACCCAGGAATCAGGTGTCTGAGCTACGATGTAAATAAGCGCTCTCCGCAGCGCAGCCAGCTCAGTAGCTGTGGCAGAGTGCGGTGACCACAAGGTGGCAGAAATTGACTGTTTGCCGACGGGATCCACAGACCTATTGCCGATTGATGTGTCCGTAACAGAGCCATCAGTGTAATGTGGCGGCAGGATCTGTAGTGGCGTTAATATGCTCCAGGGCGAAATATTTCAGTGCTGGAGCTGGCGTGTTACTTTTACTCTTGATGCCGGTACAGTCGTGACTATGGCCAAAAGGGTAGTTTCCATGCGCGGCGTTTGTCGAATTGATGGCTTTTCGTACATCAGCGGAAGACAGGGTCTGTACTTCGGATGTGGTGGCGGATGCAAGCGGATGGTTGTGAACCCTAGCAGCAAAACGCACACAGGCTCGAAGAAAACTCTTGCTTCAGTAGCAGTGGCACCGAAAGTCGCCGGCTTTCTGTAAGGGTTCTACGATCGAAGTCTTTTTAGGTAGGCCCAGGCATATCCTCAGCGCTTTAGCTTGCATACTGGTAAGCGCCTGGATACTAGACTTGGAAAGTCCCTGTAGCGCAGGGAAGCTGTACCGCAAGAGACCTTCGCATAGAGCAGTGTACATTTGCAGCAGAGCAGCACAGAGCAGCCACCAGCATTGCTGGACATCATACGAAAACTATTTGCGTATTGATTCCAGTTTAGCCTTCAGGTTCTGTATGAGGCGACCACGTCAAGGATCTGTCGAATGTGACCCCCCAGAAACTTGTGGCTTGGTACGTATGGGATGTGAGATCCTGCCACCTTGTAA
>JABSTT010002488.1:0-38069 GCA_013339685.2 Hyalomma asiaticum | reverse complement strand
AAATTGCGATGACCTTGGTGCATGTCTCTGTAGCTTTCGCAGTCAACACAGTGTCCGAACTTGGCTTCCGAGGACGATTGCCTGCTCACACAAGCGCATGGTCCGTGCCTCTGCCTCGTCACCGTTAGCTGCGCGCCAACTCCACTCGGTAAGATTGCGTTCCATTCTTAATATACAGCTAAGTTTCTCGACGACTCCCACGTCGACACTTTCTGCAGGCAATGTGGCAGGAGCCTATAATTCAGTAGGAGCATGGACCCAAGGAAAGAATAAGATGCCCACATGTGCATTTCGGACGAGTTGCCGTTTTCGGTTGCCAGCCTTCTGCGAAGCTGTTTAACTCAAAGTTCGTCACTCAAAATCGCGTGTCTAACACAGAACACTACCGCAATTTCTGTGCTTTTGGTGAGCTCAGTTTTGATACCGATATTTCAGTTCGGTGATTTTTAGCTGAAATTTTGCCAAATGACTTCGTGTTTTCAGAAATGAGCGTATCATAAACTGTAACGCCTTTCCTCGTTGTCGTGTAACCAACTGCGCTCTAGTTTACAAATAAATCATTAGTGAATGACGCCTTCCTCATTGCTCGTTGTTCTTTTGGCAGCGGATATTATATTCCGTCTCGATAGAGATTTCATATGCAAAGACGGTGCGTCCTACTTTCTTCTATTTTATAAAAAAATGTGTTTATTTTGCTATAAAAAGGGATCTGAGATCCCTAAAAATGAATGATTGTATCAGCACCGCCAGTTAACAGTCGTATATGCACACAGGCACGTAGAATAACTTGTCGAATTGTTTTGTTCGACGGCAACGACACAGTAAAACATAACCGAATACCGTCTTCAAAAGACCGAAGACATCGGTTCATTATCCATTCAATGTGCTCTGTGGAGATCGGTGCATGTGACTCGCTTTTGTTAGTTCCGGTAGCGATATATCGGAAAAAGCTACGTCATTCCGTATTAGATCATTTCATTGTTTCCCTGTCGAGTAAATTTTTAAAACGCAGGCCGAAATGCATGTACTTCCACATGAATTGTGCTATAGTGCCCGCATGTAAACTCTGGCAATGTACTCGGTCTCTCCGATGTTGAAGCAAGTCGATGAGAGAAGTCATTTATAGAGTCTCCGATTTAGACGCCTGCATAAGGATCCGTTCTGCAAAGAGTTGCGTGAGGTCGCAGGTTTGGAAATGTTGCCTCGGTTTCAAATGCAAAAGCTAATAAACTAGGATAATGTGTAATGTTCTGCTGGTTGAATGTGAAGCTTGTGCACTTGACAAAAATGTTTTTGAGATGTTGACACAACTAATGAATGTAGCATATATGTTTTACAGTTTATGTTCGCCTTAAGAAAATAGCAGGCTACTGCTTAAGGTTCAAGATTTCAACCCCTCCAAGAAGAGCTATAGTGGTAATGATTGGGTATACCCCAGCTCATAATGGGTATGTACTCAAACTAAGGATGTGCACCTGTACTATATATTACCGCACTGAAGGTGACAACAGGATATGCTATAGTGAGGGGCACCTGAAAGGCGATATGAAGCCCTTACGGTTGTTGACGCTTTGGCGCGTGACAGGTCAAGCCGAGCGTTTGCTCATTGTAGCATCATAATATCGAACTGAGAGCCGTGTTCTTGCTTTGTAGCAGTATTTCACGCCACAAGCACAAGTAGCACCGAGGTTTTGGAGCAAAAAAGCGCCGTCCGTCATGGCGTAGAGATTGTGGCATTGCGTTTGCTGAAAACTGCCAATTAAGTTTACATGGACATAAAAATAGGAAGGTGTGCACTAACATAAAGCGTTGCCAGATGAAGTCGTAGTTACGCTCACAAACTGTTTCAATCTAGGACTGATCGTGAGATAACCCAGACTTGATGTTGGGCATTTCGTCATTTGTGCTATTGAGCAATGATGAAGAACATTTACTAACAGAACATTTTGAACACGGCCTCCATTCCCTAATTTGGGAGAAACCTTCTTTAGGAAGAATAATTTTCAGAATCTGATTAGCAACACTGGGGCTGTTTGAATTTCTATTGAAAGGCAGTTTGCCTGCGGTGGTGACGCAGTTGATAGTGCTATATTCATAAACGACTTTGCACCTGATGCCCCTTGGCTATTCTATGGTCACCGTGTATAATATGCCAAGCATTGAAGTGCGATGCCACAAAGGGCATTCTTTGTAGCGCGCATTTCTTTAATCAGCCCTTTACACAATAATCGGCTGGAATTTTCCTGTCGGCATAATTATAGCACAGAATATTTATGGCGGCGCATACCCTCTTTTTGGAATGGAATCAGGCGTAAGGTGAAACCACAGCTACTTTCACGCACTCCGCATTACCGACGATGATTTACAATGCGCATTTCATTCTAAGAACAATAAATGAAACCTTTCTTCACGTATGGCGTTTCTAAATAACATATATGTAACACTTTTCTCTCGTAAGGGATCCGTGCTGTTTCTCGTTTTCATCGATATTATGTCCACCATTGATTAACCGACTGGTGATGTTAAGACCGGTCCTAAAATAGACATTTGGGTGAGACATTGTAGAGAGACTATAATCCGTACGTCCTTGCGCTTTGGATTGCCCGTTAGGGTTGATCAGAAATGAAAATAACAGCAACAAAATAACCTGGTCACTACGGCGTACGCAGTGGTTATGGAGCTATGGTGTTCGGTTGCACTAGAGGGAAGTGTGTCCTAACCCGGCCGCGACAGCCGTTGTCTCGATGGTCACAGGAATGTTCGAAGTCCTGGTACTGCACGTTTTGACTGCAGGGATTAATAAGCCCATGTCGCCGGAGTGGTCGAAATCACCCAATGAGACCGTTAAGAAATGCAAATTCAAAGTTTTCTCGCGTTTCTTTTATGCATCCATCGGTTGTCGATCAAGTGAGAACTCTACTATTGGCCACGTTTAGAGGTGGAATGAATATAGCTTTGATTGACTGATCTCTTAGTATGAATGACTTACCTGCGAAGCAACACGTGCAAATACTGTATCATACAGGTGTCCGTTCGAGTGCCGTTGCACTACTGCTTCAGAGGTGATGGTGTCACTGCAGCTGGAAAATCCGGCGTTACCCGATCATGCGGTAGAGGAAATACACGAGGCCTACGGACACAAGGAAGCACATATATGCCGGCTCTTCAGGGCCCCTAGCACCTCCGTATCTCCTGACTTCCACATTCACGGGGACCCGCAAGCAGCACTTGGTGAACTGTGCCTACTCGGTTGGTGGTTTGATGCCACGACGAAGGTACGTCATCATGCACACCGCTTCTACAGCGGGCGTGAACTGCGCATTTTCCAGTTTGTACAAATTATGCATTGTAGGAGCTGCAGATGCTACCGTTTTGCTTGACTGTGCTTAACAGCGATTCTTTCAATGGGTAGAATCCCGAAAATTTGTCACTTTAGAAGCCCGAAAATATGAATTATTCGGGAAGAAGCGCGGGCCTGCGATTCATCTTACCGTGTCACGAAACTGCCATTTTTCTGTGGACATTGTATGGTTAGACGATTTCGCGCCGAGTCAGTCGTCCGAAACAGTTCGTACGTTCTTCTTCTTTCTTTGATTAATTCACTAATTATTTCTCTCACCATTCCTTTCTTTCGTTCTTCCTTTCCTTGTCTCAGCACGCCTGACTTTTTACCGTAGTGCAGCGCAGCGGATTAGCTTTCAGTTTTTGTTTGTTAAGGAGCGCCATAATGTCGCCAACCACGCGCTTCTTTCATTCTCTTTTGCTTAATTGCATTGCAACTCACGATTTCCAAATATGGCCATGGCTGTGCGTATCGAGCCCTGAACTTTCAGCTCAACACTGAAACAGACGCGCGCATCCATAAACACACGCACGTACACCCACTCCCGACAGCAACTGAAGATTTCTGCGCCTCGCATGGTAGACTGTTCATCGCGTACAGCAGCGTGGCATTTGACATCAGACGCTGAATGATCGAGTTAAAACTGTCTTGCCGTCTTTATTGCGCCGGTGAACTCTACAATAGCCAGCCGCGAAAATAGATGCTTGATTCTTGTAGAAGGAGCCAATCAAGCGCGTCTACCAGTACATCAGCACTCATGTGCCACATGCACGCGGCGATGCCGTGTAGTTTTGTAGTGGGAAAAGGAGTCCGCCTAACAACTGATCATTGTTATTTTGTGATAGCTCTACATGACGAAACCGCGTAGTTAAGACTCCGAAAGAAAGCGTCGGTACAATGGTACAAAGCGTCTGCAGTTGCTGTCCAATATTTCACGTAGAGCATGCCTAACTTGCTCAATGCCTATTGGCCTGTTGGATAGGACGATAGGACCGCTTCACATGCCAATCACGTTGCCATCATGAAGTGAAGCTAATTTCTTACAGAGAAGTTCGCCATTATATAAATCGTTAGCCCAACAGAGAGAACATGTCTGAGGCCGGTATCGAGAAGGTCAGAAAATTCCACGCAATGTGTACTGACATTTACGTCAACGGGATGCGACTTCGATGGTTTTGTGCTGCTCATACTCAATTCAGAACACTAATTTCACAGGCGACTACTGTTCGACCCATGGTGTACCTTGGCACGGACCCTGCCGCCAGGTGCACTCCTACCAACCCCTGCCAAGCCAGCGTTTGTCGTAAAGACCTGCTCGGTGCTGGTGAGATCGTGCATACAGCACTTACCCTTATCTGACACTCACACATATATGACGCAGGTTCATGAGCGTTTTACTTTATATACTTTTACATCTTCCTTCTATAATAAAACAAACCTTGTGGCACGTTGTCATCATAAAGGCATTGGACATTAAATCGATTCTGCCACTTGTGACTAATGAGGCCATATTGGGTGGCATAACACGGAATACGTTACACAGACTTAAATTTTTCTTTGCTGTACGTGCTTACAAAATTTTATATTGTGCAATGTGGGAATTACCAGCAGTAAATTGTACACCATTGGCAAGCTGAACGACTGCGTTGAAACTTAATACTTCAGGAAGCTTAATACGAAGAGACTCTTAGTAGAACACACAAGTAAGGGCCACCTTGTACATCCTCGCCTTGGAGGTCTTCCACATTTGATTGGTGCATGTGACAAAACTATGGTGAAACTGCAGCACATGCGGAAGTTGGCCGCAGTACATGTGGCTATACTATGAACTCATTGCTTGTATGCAAAGATAGCATCAAATAGATTCGTATTTAATTTTTTTGCGAAGATGCAGTCACGTAATTTTGCTGCAACGCCTTTCCTGGTTCTTTCGGAATGACGTGGATTCAGGGCTTCATAGAGTGTGATGTTAATGGCTACAATCGTGGTACAATCGAGGCTTTGCGTCTTCAACCTACGCTGTATTTATTCCACACCAGTTTGTTCATAAGGCCCTTCCTTCGTAAACATCTCATGTACTGTGCGATGTTTGTCAGAAGTACAAGCGTTGCAGAAAATAGCGGTCGTACGAGGCGCTGTATAGTTTTCGTTACATAACAACTGACAGTGCATAGCGCTCCTTGCACGAATTCACTTTTATTGTCTATTTGGGCACGCCTTATTCCCGTAAACAGTTTGTAAAAATATGTAACCAGCATTTGATCAAGTGATTCTATCCCTTACCAACGGCTACACTGTAGCAATAGGGGAAACACTGTCACAAGAAGCAGCTCGTTTAACTTGCAAGAGATGGCCTAACTGCTTTTGAGACCAGCAATTAGGAGCAGTCTGTTCAAAGTTACTATCAAGTGCGTAATGTAGACACAAACGTTCTTTTTCTTTATTAGACGCAGAATTCATCGAGATAATGACGCGACCACGTGCCTTAAGGTTACATTCTGTAGTTAGATGTGTAGTAATTCAAAAAGGTGCCTCTACAATCATGTGCTGCTATGTGAAAACTTATTTGATTGAAATAAGGGCGTACAGATAAGTCGGTGTGATTTTTTTGGGCCATGGATGTTGGCATCACGAATTTATAGCCCCCCCAAAAATGTCCGCCGCGGTGGTCTATAATGGTTAGAATGCTTGCATGTAGACACTAACGGTGTGTAGTCGTCCATGGCGATGGCGGTCGCATTTTATGGGCGAAGCTCCTTAAGGTTCGGGTCTGTCGGTCCGTTGTAGTAGTGCGTTACCTACTAGGAACGCGCTACTAGGAGTGCGCGTGGGGAGGCGCGCCCTCGGCGCGTGCCTCCCGGCGCGCGAGCTCTCTCTCTTCCATCTGCTGTCTTGTGAGCGAGAGAGATAGAGAGAGAGAGAGCGAAAGGCGCGCGTTGACTATGGGAACGCTCTTTCTTCGATGAACGCGCTACCAGCTCGCAAAGAAGGAGAACGCGTCCTCACCCGCGAGAGACAAGCTTGACGCAGGCAGCGTCTTCTAGCGAGTTTCTTGATTGAAAAATACCGACTGCTCGCGCTGGAGAACCGTTCACCGGCCACCCATATATATATATAGGCACTGGATCTTGACTTGCAATGAAGTGCAGGTGGCACATCTCACTTGTGCGTAATTGAACCATGAGGATTCGTAGCGTGCGCGTTAAATAATTAATCCGGAACTCGGCAAGATCTACGATGAACTTCCGGAGCTTCGCCCACTCATCATCCATCACTCCATGGATATGCTGTGAATTTTTTTTTTTTGATGGAGAAACAATGCCAGAGGCCCCGGTAATGCCCGATGTCATTGCACGAAAGAACGCCACCTGGTGAAACTACACGGGCCTTCTACTACAGCGTGCTATTAAACATGTCGTGGTTTTGGCATTATGTCCCGCATATCAAACTGCGCGGTTGTTGTGCCCAACGAGCTTATCTCTTACCATACACGCGGAATGATACAAGATGTCATAGGATTTTATGCAGAAATGCACATTGACATCTTTAAAGTTTTATCTGATACCACCATAGATACTACTTGAAATGCATGGGTAACATTTATATTTTTTTATTGCATGATTATTGCACTACTACTCGCCACTAGAGCATACCATCCCCTCTGCACAGAACCCGTTATATTAAACACTGGTATGCCCACATAACACGCGAGTCTTTGACTAAGGGTTGTCTTGGTGGCACGAGCACTGGGTGACACTCTTCCTTTCGCCTCTGATATGAGAAAGCTATAAAAACTCGCTAAACACCATATTGCAAGTGTTGTAGGTAATAGACATGGAATCGAAGAGTAGGATTTGTTATAACAAATAGCGACTAGAATATATAATCTAATGAATTCCCTCTCGCCTACAAGTTAAAAGAAACATTGAGAAATTAAGAGATCGAAAAATAAGCTGTAGGAAAGAGCGTATGTTCAGATTTGTATACTATATCACATAGGAGCATAGGTCTTCTATACAAACTCGCATTAAAGCATCAGTATAGTTAAACTTTTTTTCAAAGCACAGCGAGAAACTCGGAAACACAGAACATTTGCTCGTCGTGAGAGTGCCACTGAGAGACACAAGTCAAGCATGGCGTCACGTATCAAATTTGTCTCTTAACCGCTGCTATTTTTCCTTGCGGCCGCTGGTATTTGTTCTGCACATGGTCTCTTTGGTGAACGTCGCTGTTCTCCTTTATTAAAGTTAAAAACTTACTTCAAAGGTATATAATTAAAAAAACATTGAATTCTTGCACCACCCACTACGTAAAGCCCCAGAAATCAATGCGTTACGCACTATTAAGGTTCGGTGCGCGTGTTCACAAAGGATCCCCTTATGTACAATATTCTTAGGTTCGGTATGTCTTATCGAGGAGAAATACGACAGCAGTGGTGCCCGTTTAACCTCTGTCATGGTACTGAGGGCAAGGTGGAAACACGGAAGCCAATAAACGACAGCGAAAAGATATATGGTCACACCGTAGTACAGCAACGAGCAAAGCGCCTGCTGGCGGGATGATGCAATAAATGGGAATAGTTTTTCGCCTCATTTCCGCTTCCTACTCCTGATGTCTCCTACAGAACTGAGGCATGCAGCAGGCCGGGTCTGCGTGAAGCCACACGGTTGCTTTTTATCGAAGACGACAGATCGAAGAAGAAACACGTAAGGTGTTGGTGACGATAAATAATCTTCACTACGCTAAATTATTCGGGCTAAATTATAGGCATTAAAAGTGAAACGTAAGCAGTGTGAAGATGCCACCGCATTCTGTTTTCCTCCTAGTGCAATTTTTGAAACATTTTCATAAACTGCTTTCTGCTTCACAAGCGATTCTTCAAATTGGATCGTAGTGGAAGGAATACACTTGCAATGTTCTGTGGCTGGCCATAAGTGATTTCGTCTTTTCGCGGAAGTCTCTCTGCAAGCTATTGGTGCGGCCTCTGAGGCTACGGAGCTGATGTTCAGTTTTAAAAGGCAGCGGTAAGGGAAACGCGGTCTTGAGGGTTACGTCGCAAGTTCGATGTTGATGAATTCTGGGATTTTACTTCCGAAAAGCACGATGTGATTGTGAGGGACGCCGTAGAAGAGGTCTCCAGGAACTCCGACCACCTGGGGTGCGTTAACTTCACCTGACACCGTACAGAACACGGGTCTCAATATTGCGCCTCCAACGAAATGCAGCCGCCGTGGCCGGGATTCGATCCCCCTCCTACGGATCAGTAGCGGAGTGCCATAGCAACTCGACCACCATGGCGAGGCGCCGGAAGTACAACCACCAGCCGTATGATTAAGCGAAAACACGAAAACAAGAAGAAAAACGACCTGAATGAAGCAGATGTATGAGGGTGTGCGCGTTTAGCCACGCCTCATCGCGTAAAGATATTAACGCGATAGCGTTAGACGGCGCGTTTCGCAGAAATACCGCCGTCGGTGACGACGTCTCTCCGCGAGCCAAAAATCGTCCGTGACTGAAAAATCGAGAAAGATGCAAATAAAAAATTACAGCATATCCACGGAGTGAATGATGATGAGTGGGCGAAGCTCGGGATGTTCATCGTAGATCGTGCCAAGTTCCGGATTAATTTAGTTAACGCGCACGCTACGAATCCTCATGGTTCAACTATGCACAAGTGAAATCTCTCACCGGCACTTCATTGCAAGTCAAGATCCAGTGCCTATATATATATATATATATATATATATATATATATATATATATATATATATATATATATATATATGGCTTGCCGGTGAACGCTTCTCCAACGCGAGCAGTCGGTATTTCTCAATCAAGAAACTCGCTAGGAGACGCTGCCTGCGCCAACGTTGTCTCTCGCGGGTGAGGGTGCGTTCTCCTTCTTTGCGAGTTGGTAGAGCGCTCCTCTAAGAAAGAGCGTTTCCATAGCCAACGCGCGCCTTTCGCTCTCTCTCTGTCTCTCTCTCTCTCTCTCTCTCTCACAAGACAGCAGAGGCACGCGCCGGGAGGCACGCGCCGGGAGAGAGAGAGAGGCACGCACTGAGGGCCAGCGCCGAGGGCGAGCGCGTGCATCCCGGCACGCTGGTTACGCCTGACGACTGACGACTGACGCCTGACGGGTGACAAGGTTAGGCTAAGAGGAGCTTCGCCCCTAAAATGAACAGTACAAATCTTCGGTCCCATTGAGCATCGAACCCGGGCGGTTTGCGTGGCAAGCAGGTGTCCTACCACAAAGCCATGATGTTACTTGGAACTGCCTCGGAAAAAAACAACACATAAATGTCAGGTAGTGGAAGCACTCTACTTAACGCATTTTGTTCGGCAGGTGTCACGATGAAAATGAGCCCATTCAGCGATTTGTAGGAGGAATAAGCTTTATTGAGCACGTCAAGCAAACAGCAAACATTAGATAACGTGCTGCCATCTGTGGGACATTGTGAAAAACATGTCTTGACTACCATGGCCTCCGAGACGGCGTGCGCGCCGCCGTCTCGGAGGCCATGCGACTACAGCACAGCCTATATGGTTCCGCCGTTCTAGGACAGGGAACATATCATATCAAGCAAACAGCAAACATTAGATAAGGTGCTGTTTGCCATTTCACCGACCATAAGGCGATGCTTGTTGCGGTTGGCCGGAAGAGGTCTCCAGAAGAACAAATCGAACAGCTGCCAGATAGTTCACGCTAGAAGGACGAAAGAATGTGACCATTTACGAATGAAAGTGTCACGCCTACGCGCAGTTCATAATAGAGGACCATGTGACTACATCACTGTACAATATCTTAATGAAGTTTATATTAAATTGCTATTAAATAGATCGAAAACCTCTACCATTACTACAGATATGTCGCGCGCACGCGCGTGTGTGTCTGTGTCTGTGCGCGTGTGTGTCTGTCTATGTGCGCGTGTGTGTGTGTAACAACACACATTAATAAGTATGCACTGAATAGTTGAAGTGCACACTAGGGGCCGGATTTCGATATCGCGTTCAACTCTTAAAGGCGAAGCTTAAGGGTCCCCCAATTTTTAAGCTCTCTAGGTACATTAATTATCGTAGCTGCCATTTGTAAGGCGTCAGTAAGTGGTGGTTTTATAGCCTTAGCCTGCGTATAGAACGCCGCTGTGGTTTGGTGGCTATGGCGCTGGGTTGCTGACCTTAAGGTGACGGGATCGATATTTACCTCAGCATGTACATTTTCGATGGAGGCAAAAATCTAGAGGTCCTTGTGCTGTACGTTATCAGTGCGTGATAAAGAACCCCAAGCAGGCAAAAATTTCCGACGATCTCCTCTACGGGAGGACTCATGATCATATCATGATTCTGACCAGTGAAGTATCGGCAGTTATATCTTTCGTAACGGCTTAAAAGTAAAAAGAAGAAAATGCAATTGCTGCTTGTTTAGCGTAGATACAGCTGCGTGTTTGCATGAGGCTGTCTTTCTTTCCATTACTGTAGTTTATTTTGATTTTTGTTCTACTTTGTTGTGGTTGCGTCTCTCCGTGGTTGATGTTCACGCGTCCTTGAGGAAAATAGTTGATTGGCAGCGCAATAAGTGTCAGTTTGACCAATTGTTGTCAATAAAAGCCCCGCGATCGTCCCCGATGTTTCAAAGTATGTGCATTAACATCTCCTCAGGTCTTCGAGTGCTGATATGTACTCACCAAGACATCAAGTGAATTAAAACACTCAGAGTAACGGCATTTTTCTGTGGCATCAAAAATTGCTGTCTTCGACGGAGATATGGTGTGCCATCAAGCAGGCATAAGGCAAGTATTTCTGCCGACTCACGCGACAAGGATAGACCTTGCACGTGCCCAAATGGGAACAGGAATTTGCAACTAGCGTAGCAGCACTAGGTACGTACACGTGTAATGGGTCACACTTGGCCGTGAGCCGCTGCCCCTTGAACGCTAAAGACACTCACTACGGACGCACTAGACTGAAGTTCCGTGTTTTAGCGTACGAACACTTCGAGCACAATTCGTGATCGCGCTCTACTTTGATAAATGCACCAGCATCCGTTCTATTTTGTAACTTTGTAATCGATTGGAGGAAGAATGTGGGGAAATTAAAAGGATCGTTACTTCTTAATAGAAATGACCGAAGCTTTAAGAAATTACAGTGAAATATAATTGGCTCCAAGAGATGGTTTTCATGCTTTGCATAGCCTACTAGTCTCATATGCGCTAGCAACACAAAAGTCACTGTCCCTGCTCTTAATGACACAGGATGGCACTATCCTAGCAATAAATTTGGAGCTTCACTAGCGATAACGCTTACAGTTCCTCACCAAAGTAGTTTTCGCACTTGGGATACTACAGATGTTATTTCTTTCACAGTTTCCCTTAATCGCTGACTTTTGACAGAGCATTATTAACTCTACACGCAGTTGTCGGCCCCCTATTCCGGGCAGTGCTGAATGGCCATATGCACGCCGGTGTGTTCCCACCACCAAAGCTCATCAGCCGTCCTCGAATATCACTGTATGCAGAGCCACCTCATGCACCACCTGATCATCGCGCCTCGACTGCTGCAATGACTCTGCACGAATTCTTTCATGAAGACAGCCGCGTGTACCTGCCTGGGATCGCGTCTGGTTGTATGAAGCAGCAAAGTCGATGTCGTCAGGAGATGCAACTGTTCGCCCAAGCCGACACAGCTACTTCGACGGATACCTGCAGTGCTGTTCCTAAGAACACATTGCTCGCCGTCTCGAGCTGTGTACTCGCGTGTCTTTTGGGCGAAGCTTCCATGGTATGCTCGCATGAAGTAAATCATGGACAGCAAGTAGCGTAGAAGATTGGATCCGGCACAACTGACACCGTATCAAAGCGAACCTCCGACACTGCGTGATCATGTTGGTCGTGTGTAAGGGCGCTGATGGCTGGAGATGTGGTGTATGACTTACTCTTGTCCCGGAGGTGTCGAGATTACACCACCTCAAGAGGCATGCCGCAGCAGAACCAAGACAGTGCCCATGTCTTCCGAAGTGGGTAATTGCGCAGCGACAGCGCATTCCAAACCTTGGCAGATGGACTAGAATACGACTGCTTAGTCGAGATGTTTCTATGGCCACTCTGCTAAGGGGACTTGGGAGAGAAAGGGCACTGGCAGCGCTGGGACATCGCACTGGAACTATGCGCATATTTCTTTGCGATTTTTCGATTTAGTGTTTATTTAAGGTGCTTATCTAATTTCTGCAGCTTGTACAGTGTGTTTGACGCGTATAATTACAAGAAATTTATAGCGAATATATGTCTTGGTGGTGCTTATTTTACATGCACGAACAGCCGAATTACACTCGGCTATAACCTGCTGTTAATACGACATCTGTCAACCAAAGTTCATGGCACATGTCGCAACACTTTTTAATATATTTTGGCCGATCAAATGCTGGGTTCGAAGTCATGTTGAGCGCTCGCTCACTTCGGCCTTAAATCGAGAATTGTTAAACATTTCGTATAAAGAATGAAAACGTTCATCCTCTTGTTAGTTCGATGATATTTTTTGTGCAGTAATTTATAATATTCGAATGGATCTCCATAACTAGGGAACGAGGAAAGCCGTTGCTGCTGCTGAAACATGTTCAGTGATAACAAGTAGTGCTCGATGGCACTTTTTACGCGCTAGAGGTGGTGGCTGTATCGCTAGAGGTGGTGGCTGTATTTTGCTTGCGCGAGGGGGAAAGGTCGCTGCGCTGCTGACGTGCACCAACCGATGATCGTGAATACCTAATAGCACGTAAGGTGCTGTTTAGTGTACGTCCTACTAATTTGTATGTCGTGAAAGTGGTCGCTAGAGTGATTTCAATAACATCACGTAGAATAGTTGCGGTTGACTTCTGTGTCACCCTTAATTGTAAACAAGTGGTATTTTTCTGACGCGTAGTGCTTTGACGTGCGACCTTGAGAGCGAGTATATTGGTGGCACAGTTCGTCCTAAATCTGAGAATGAGGGCAAATTTGAGACTTGGGAACGGTTGTGACGCAAGGTCTTGGAGGTGTCCCCTTGGTAATTACCTCGGCAGCCAATCCAATTGTTGCAGTATCCCCAGCATTATGCAACCTCTAAAGATACTGGGCATCTTTCGCTTGACCATTCCACAGTATTTCTCATTTCGTCCAACATTTATCACTATGTGATAATTATCGAACATTCTGTCACATAATTTAAATCCTAAATGCTCACAAAGAAAGTTGTGGAACGAGATATTTAGCGTCTCCACAAATGAATTCCGTGATAATCGTTGGCGATGTCTTAAATTTACTGGATTCTAAGAACTTTCGCGAGACTGGAAAAAGAGAGGAGTGTTTTATTTAGTGTGAATTTGTGGTGCTTATATAATTGGTGCGATTTTTGCAATATCCTTCACACCTATAATTACAAGTAATTCAGGGTGAATAAATGTGATGTGTTCTGCTGCTGCTTCATACACAAACACCTGCATTACACTTGCCTATAACGTCATATTAATGGCACATCTGGTGTGGCCTCTACCTATACCTTTTGTCTTTTGCACCCTATGGTAATTCTTGCCAACCCTCCTGTCAACGTGCCCAATGGTCGTCTGCTTTTTTCAGAACAAATTCTAATCTGAGCAGGCGTAACACACCCTCTTATGTCATTTGACGCATTTGTGTAAGGCGTGGTGAAAATATTAGAAATGTTCTGTGGTCTCGTATACACCACAAAAGGAACAATTCGGTTAAGATGGCAGACCAGATCTGTTTAAATAATAGATCCGATTGGAATTAGACACCGTAGTCTAGTGATTGCATCAGCAGAAGCCTGTCTACGCCCACTACAGGACAAAGTCCCCTCCTTCTCCCATAGATCTCCAGTTATCCCTGTCCTGTGCTAACTGGACCCAATTTATCCCCGCTTATTTCCTGATCTCATCAACTGTCCTAACTTTCTTCCGCCCCGTGCCAGGCTTGCCTTGTCGAAGAATCCAGCGACAGCTCGTTCCCGCATAGTGATTGCGACTTGAACTAAACTCGTTTGACATAATTGGCCGTCCCGATGGTGATTCAAATTGATAGTTTCTTCAAATGCAGGTTTTCTCAAATAGGTTTTCTCGCCAAGATACTTTTTTGTCCCGCAGGTGTTGTCTAATTGCTACACCACTTAGCTGCGGATCTGAAGGTAGGGGCACCGTATGCCGGCCGCGGAGGTTGCCTCACGATAGGAGCGAAATGTTGAGTCTCTAGCGCTGTTCCATCTCAGTGCACATTAAAAACCCCAGGTCATCGACATTTCCGGACTCCTCCAGTACGGCGTCTCTCATAATCGCAATTCAGTTTTAGGACGCAAATCCCCAGAAAACAATAAGTTCTCTTCGCCTTCGTCTGCTTCCTTTGATGTTTGGTTAACTTCCTTTTTCCAGTCCTCATGGTTCCAGCAGGAACTCGAGCAGCATGAGAGAGCACGTATGCCTCCGCGGCTGCGACGCGTCGCTTGTATGCATTGCATTTCGACTTCCGCTGCGTGTTATTCGCTTTCAAGACAGGTACATTTTCCACACTTTAACTGGTGATGTTGTCCCTTTTGGAACCTATCACCATCATTAAAGGCGCTTCTGAGGGGCAATTTACTTGTCGCATTTATTGTATAAGCACCGCTTGTCACTCAGTCGATGATCATGTTAGTGGATGACAACTTCACATTCTTCGTCCGTGACTTAGAGGGACGGCGGCCTACTGGTGATACGACCACAACGGCTGGTCTTGTGTTCTCGTCGTTGGCTGCGGCTGAACGCAATTCGGCTGGACTTTTCTTGTTTATCGAAACCTCTCTAATTGCTCTTCGGTGAGCCGTGAGAGAACATAACGTAACCGCGATGATATTGTGGGCACTGTCTCTACTGACCTGGCTCACGGCCTTCGTAATAGCTATCACTTTTTAACACATTACACAGTTGGATCTCTGTCACTGAACGGCAATACATGGAGCGCATCTTAACTAGCAATAATATAAACCTACGGAGGTAATAATGGGGGACTTCAGCCGTTGTTTAAGTTTCCTAGTCTGGAACGTGCGAACGTGACATACATCCTGACTATGAGAACGCGTTAAATGCTGAGCGGGAAATTTGGAAATTCCATCTTGCGGTACAGTCACAGTCGCTGAACCATCTAATCACCAGAACATTTTTTATCATAACGCGTGACATTGCCTTGTGTGTACTGATTCTGTAGAGTACTGTTTATGCTCCCTTATAACTGATGCGATGTCACATGAACGGGAACTTGTCAGTACTGTCACATACATCTATTGCGCAATGGCAACCGTGGCTGGATGGTAAAGCGGTACCGTTCTCTATATTCGCCATTATAAGGGACAGCCTACTTGAATTAAACACCACTGACAATGCGCGCAGTGCAATCACATTAACAAAATCACCACATTGTAATTACTATCGAGTGCTGCAAGCTTACGCCCAAAGCACAATGTTCAAAATTACGCATAGCTCGCTTTCCGTTCTTTCCTCGAGTCGAAGACACAAGTACATTTTTCGTAAGCGATATTGCGATTGTTCGGTCATTTTATTTTTATTTTTATTTCGTAATACCCTCCGGGCCAAAGGCATTATGGAGGGGGGTGAAACATGATTATCTTTACTCATACAATGTTAGCTAAAATACAAAGGTTGTTTACAAAGAGAACAGGTAAGTAGGTGCGCTTCGTTATACAATTGTTGCTAGTGCAGAACGAAACAAGTGATGATCGGTGATGATGGCCACAGATCCAGGAAGGCGGTTCCAGTCTACAGATTTTCTGGGGATATATGAATCACTGCATGTTTTGGTGAGACATGACATAACACCAACATTATTAGGATGATCAAATCTAGTTGATACGTAAGAAGGGGGAAAAATAAGTGTGCGACGAAGAGCTGGAATATAATGACAAATTTTGTGAAATGGTGGCGGAAAAGCATACGACGAGAGGCAAGAGACGGCAGTTCGAATGAGTTTTTTATGGCAGTAATGCTAGCATGACGGCTGTAGTTGTGAAGAATGAAACGAGCAGAATTATTTTGGATTAATTCAAGAGTGTTTATTAAATTAGCTGAACTCGGATCCCATACCGGAGCGGCATATTCTAGCTTGCTACGAATTGGTGTCTTGTACATTTGTAATTGTGGAAAAAGGAGAAAGGCATTAAAGTGGACGAAAAGACGTACATAAATGCACAATAAAGTGGACGGGGGAACGACCGCCTTCGGAGCTCAGCTGGTAGAGCATCGCACGCGACATCCGAAGGTCGTGGGTTCGGTTCCCACCGAAGGCAGGTTTGTCTTTTCGTCCACTTTAATGCCTTTCTACTTTCTCCACAATTACAATATCACAAGTTCCTTCCCCTGTGCTTTCCTCGGCTTCATTGTCTGTTTGCTCATTAAGTTGTCTCTAACAAATAAAGAACGGGCCCTTGACCCCTTCCCTTTTGTCTTGTACATTAGTAGTTTAAGTGAGACAGGCGCAGAGAAGTTGCTGCGAATGTACCCGAGCATACGATTAGAATTATTACTAACGGAGCGGATGTAGAGTGACCAATTTAAACAAGTGGTGATGTTCACGCATAAATAACGGAAAGAGGTGACTGGTTTGAGTGGAACGTTGTTAAGTAAGTAGGTGTCAGGAGAAGATTATATTCGGGAAACACGCAAAACCTTGTATTTGGTAATGCTTAATTCCACTTGCCAAGTCGTGCACCAGCACCAACAGCACCAACAAGATGTCAGGCATCGCGATTGCCTGATATATTATCTGATGAAGTTATTTTGCGTGAGATGTATTTTTTTAAGTACAGGATCTCAAGTTGGCCTTTTTGATGTATGAGACTACACCCATAACCACGGTACTTACCTCATTCGGCATCTACACCTGCTTAGTGCTTTTATAGAGGGTATCGCAGCATTCGTGTCATTCTTATCACCCAATACTCGGCGTCAGATGCCATGATATTATGAAGTGAAAGTACGGTCGCTTAAGACTATTTATGTTTTTACGTATTTAGAAAAGGAGCGCATATTCACAGTTAAGTGTAATTAGTACATTTTTAGTTAACTGGATAAGGAATTCTCATAAATGTCGCTATGCCATAATCGTTCTCAAAATAAGGTACGCGTTGGTTGTGGTACATGATGTATTGTCGAACGGCAGCGTGTCAGTGAATGCCAAGAATTTAATTATAATGCCCGAAAATTTCATCACTACTTCTTCCATATTCGCGTATTATTTCGAATGCAAGCGAAGACCAGCCGGTCGAATGGGTGGTCCTTATAACCACTTCATCACTGCTGTTTGGGTCACCACTTGGCATCATAGGTTATCGCTGTCATCGGTCATTACTCTGTGAAGAACGCATTTAGTGACCGTAGCATAAAGACAATCGCTTTATGGTGGGGCTGCTTGGTTCATGGTTGCAAAAAAGTGACAAACAGCGATGAATTTTAGCGGAACATACAAAGGATGACTTGGAGGCCAGAGGGGCTGTCTTTGCGACAGGTGCAATTTCAGAGTCTTGTTTTCTGCGCCAAAAAAAGCAGTTGCGCATGTGTCCACAAAGGAACGAGACAGCTAGTAAGGCGCAGCCCTGCTAAAAAAATTTTAAATTCAGCTTTGTTGAACGCGTTCATCACGATCTTTATTCACTCTCGATCTCCTACGGGGGAAAAATGTGCGGGCTAGACTGGAGGATGCTTAAAGTTATGGTTGCAACAACGGGACTGGAACGCCGACGAAGCTATTAGTAGCCAACGGATTTCTATTTACCATTCCGATTTCTTCTCATTTTTTCTCAAACGCGTCTTTTTTTGCCTTTTGCCATTCTGTTGCCTCGGTGGCGTGGTTATAATACAGGAAATAAATAAGATGTTTCAAATGTCTCACGTGCCAGCTATGCAGGTTCTTTGTGTATTTCGTGACAATAATCTCTCGGGCCCCTTTCAAGCCCCCAAAGGCGTTCCCCGTGCTGCAAGGTCCGGCATGGAGAATGGCCATTCGGTGATGCATTGCCATGACTCCAGCGTACGGCCGCCATCGCAGAGGCCTCTATCTTACCTCGCCAATCCAGCCGTGAAAACGAGCTCTATATCTGTTCCACCAGGAGATCCCGTTGCTTTCCCGCAGACTTACTGGAGCATCTGTGGTTGAAGTGAGCCTGTTCTCCTGATGACCTCAATCACATTATAGGGGTTGGCTATTAATGTGAAGTGTTCTGCGCTAGCTCTATGTCATGCGAGTCTCTGCGGACTTGCTGGGGCGATTTCAGCAACTTTAGACATCACCCTAGTTTGCCAATCCCAGTTTACACAATAAAGTTGTCATAGTGAGCCCTCGCTTGTTATCGGAGTTGTGGTAATATTCCACAGGATATCCATTGGCTAGAGTTGTTACGTGACAACATCGTGGTTTTGTCACGTAACAACTCTAGCGACTGCAACAAGCAATATCTTGCGTTGTGTAGGCAGAAGCTTCTCCGCCGTGGTGATACCGCGAAAATTGTTTCACATTGTTTTCCAAGCATAATAATATCATTCTTCATAGGCACGGGGCTGGCGCGTCCAGGAAATTCGTTGACGTGTTCTCCACACATTTGCCTTTACTTCTTGCACTAGGATACACGCAAAGGGAAAGCCTGGTTCTGTCTACGAATGTCGATTGCTTAGGATATGCCGAATTTTTTTATCATACGCTTCGGCTCTATTTCAAACCCCTTGAAGAAGCTAGCTCTTTAGTAAAGAAAATACAATGAACTCTCTTTCTTCAGGAAGTTTGAGCATCTTAAATTAATTGATTTAAAATACTCTTTAGCAGCCTACAATTCACGGTAAGAACTGCGGTAACTTTCTGGTCGCATTGTTTCCCGTTTCTCTTTGTAATGTTCCCTACCTTTTGCGGGAAGGAAAACGGTATGTTCAATACAAGGTACATATGCCACATTTCAAATGTTTTTCTTTCCGAGTACGAGAATACACGACAATCAATATACATGGCCTTTGCCGACCATCATTCGGATGCCCTGCCCCATAAGTTGTTTTTTGCTAAGCCCTCTGCTTAAACGGATATCAAAACTTCACAAACAATTGAAGAAGACAACAGTAACGTAATACTAACAAAGAAGGCAACAGAAACGTATATTACTAAACAGACTAGAGCAACTACGCACGACATCGGTAAATTCAGAATACAAAGTGTTTTGGCAAACGCTTTCGAAAATTTTGAGACGAGGCTGTTTGAGAAAAACAGAAAAAACTATTCAAGAGGAAGCTGTTAGTGTTGTGCAACAACAGCCCGTGCTGACGATTCTTCGCAATGTTCGGGACGGCGAAATTCGAAATGTACGATGTGCTACTTGCCTTAGCAAGTACACCTTTGTGCTCATCATAGACAGCAGAAGTCGTAATTTTTTTTTGCTTACCCCGCTCATTCCCGCGCCGTAATCATGTGAACATGTCACTAGAGGACGTGAGGTTGAAGGCCAAACCACATATGCGCGAAAATGCACGCGACAGCGATGGGCGACGCGAAGCAGGCTACCGTCGGCCGAGCTGTAGTTTGCATAACCAAACTTCATTCACGCGAAAACTTCGGCGAGCGATATCCAGTGTTGCTGGCATGAAGGCGTCGATTTTGTAGCGAAACTGGTGCGTTGACCACGGCTTGAAAAGTAGAGTAGCATGTTTTACTACGCAAAGTACACAAATTGTTTTTATAGCCTTGTAATAATGTTTTTCCTTCGTAAGTGCATGAATATCAAGCACATGGCGGCAACCGGCAGTGCGTCATTGATACACATTCTGTCCCGGGTTTCTCCTATTGGCTAGATCAGCATGGCACTTCCGGGCGACGGGCGACCGATTCTAGATTTCCAAAACCGAGTGTTTGCGCGATGTTGACTACGCGACACGTCGCGCGAACGGCCCGTTTCGTCGCTCATCGCGTCGCCCGTCGCTTTCGCGTGCATTTTCGCGCGTATGAGGTTTGGCCTTTAGGCTGTGCTTTCCAGCGATCCTTCTGCAGTGAGTTTTGGTTTCCACGTATGACGATATCATGACCTGCAGTTCTTCAGGGAATGACCTTTTCTTCCCTTCACAAATTGGCGCTGTAGTACCGTCTGCATGGCTCCTAACTACACACACGGCTTTGGAATACGCTGAGGAAGGCAGCTAATGGAAAAATTAATCTTTTATTTTGGTTTTTTAGCTATTTACATGTCCCAATATTACGGACACCTCACGAACGTGACGCCTGGCGTTTAGGTGATTTAGTTTTTTTTCCAAAAATTTATTTTCAGGAACTTTAGGAAGCGCCTGTTATAATGCTTTCATTGATCGGTTGAGAACTGCATCCAGTTCGCACGGAAGAATTTGCTTTCACGTTCAGTATTACAAATACGTAGATAAGCTGGCACCTGATGCTTGCGTTTTTCAATGATCTGCTGCCAACGTGCTTTGCGACCGACAATATTTACTACTAAACGCACACTTCAATGTGAACAGCAGTGATTTCTGTTATTACAGGTTGACAAAAGATTCTAAAATCCCCGTCACGGTGGTGTAGTGGCTACGGTATTCGGCTGCAGATCCGAATTTCGCGGGATCGAATCCCATCCGCGGCGGGAACATTTCGATGGAGGGGAAATGTCGACGCCAGTGTGCTGCGCTGTGTCAGTGCATGTTAAGGAAGCCCAGGGTGTTTATATTTCCGGAGCCCTCTACCACGCCATCTGTCATAATAAGATCCTGCTTTTGGGAAACTAAACACGGAAATCAATCAATCAATGATTGATTTATTCGGTTTAACATCCCAAAACCAGCTCTGATTATGAGAGACGCCGCAATGGAGGTCTCCGCAAATTTCGACCACCTGGGGTTCTTTAACGTCCACTGACATCGCACAGCACACGGGCCTCAACATTTCGCCTCCATCGAAATGCAGCCGCCGCGGCCGGGATCAATCAATCAATCACTTATATTCAAGAATAAAAAATAGCCTTCAAGGCCTACACCTCTCTTTTTTTTTCGTTTAAGGAAGGCGCTTCACATTACAGAGAGAATAATACTGCCAATTGTGTCGCTGTTAACGCCATCGCATGCTGCAGATTGCGATAAGCTGGATATGTATATTTTTATTACCACACATACGCACACAAAGCACGCATGTGTATGAGCAGTTGAAAAATGCACCTGTGTAACAATGAAGTCGTCCATTTCCTTGATTAATAATTATCTATCCAAATTGGCTATCCACTCTACAATACGTTATGTTCGCCAGGTAGTCGTATTAAAGCGAGCTTTTTATTATAAAAATATTTTTTCTGGCCCATGTTCCAAATGCATTAGAGAGGAGACTAGTTACAGCGAAGAAACATATAGGCATAAAAATGTTGTCAATTGGAAATTCAGTAACAAAGCCCTCTCAGAGCGCAATACGAACTTTTGCAGCATAATCAGGGGAAGCAGTTTATAGCTCCCACGTCTCTTTCGACACGTCTCTTTACGTTATGTTAGCAAAACGGCCCCAAATTTTTTCGAGCCACTTAAGCTGCACTTTCTGTGAGCGAGTCAGTCATCATCGTGTAGCGCGACAAGATCAACCTCATATTTTTGATCACTTCAAAGGATATTACGCCGATATGACGAACAGTATGTGATTCTTTTTCTGCTGTTCTGATAGTGGTCTTTAGTTCCTCCTAAAGTTTGAGTTGGTCGCTAGTATTGGAAATAAACGTCATTACAATACACGCAGCTGACAGCCGCCGTCCATCTCCGGAAGCAATCAGCAGCCGCATGCTTCCCGGTGTGTTGAGCACGTCGAAGTTTGTCAAGCGTCTTCAAAGGCAGTTGTTCGAGGAACCTCTTCGCAGCTCAGGGGATCACGATTTGCATGCGGATGTGATCGTTCTGCACGAGTTTGTACATGACGAGAGCTGCATGACGCGCAGTGGTGTCACCGCTGGATATATGAGTGGGTCACAGCATTTTCATGAAGCGATTCAGCTCCCGGACGCCGTACCCCCGAGCTGACACAACCTCTTCCATAGCAGCGTAGTTATGTTTTTAGTGGCATTGGCTTCGTTGTCGAGCCATGAAACTACGTAGTTCCTGCAAGGAGTGCTCTGGTTCTCTGGCATGACCGGCAGAATGCAGAGGCAGCAGCGTAGATCGTGGTAGAAGATCAAGCCCACTGTGATGCTTCTCGCATCAAGACTACATTTTTCTTTTGAGTGAGGAGAGTAAGACCAGCGGGAACACCCCGTGTCTTTGTTGCCATGCGCTGCTCAGGTGGGGAAGAGGCAGCGATTTCTTGCTATCTCTGAGATGTGTGTATTACGGCACCTCAAGAGGGAAGATGTAGGGAATGGCAGGTAGGTCCTACGTCCTTAATCAACGTCATCCCACACCAATAGTGCATCATGGGTCCAGACAGCGCGACATGGCTGTCGGCATTGGGTGATTAAGGAGCTGCAGCCAGTCCCTTGATGTCAGTATGCAACGAGTGACCTTGTGTAGCGGTGGGACTGAAAACGAATCACACCACGATATACCAATTGTATCGTTTAATTTGTCTTCGTTGCGGGTGACTTGTTGATCCTTCTGCTTCGCTATTGTTCCTAGTATGTTCAATTACACGATTTTGGGATCCTACGGATGTCGTATGGATGTTCTGCTATCGGGAATGCGGTCACGTATACATACGTAGTACTTATCGATCATTCTAAAGGAATGTTACACCACATAGCCGAAGCTAATGTCCCAATCTTTACGGTTCGCATGTTATTTAAAAAGACGCAGATACTCAAGTTATTAAAAATTAGTTCTTTCACCTATCCTTAGCACTGTGCCTTTTTTAAATACTGAAAGTTCTCTTTTTCCGATCTGATTTTGTTAAATGACGGCGTTTTGTTAACATGGTGAAAGTCCTTTTTTTCCGAATTGACTTCGTCAAGTGACAGTGCTTCTGCAAACGCGTTCAATGGACGGAACTCGCTGTGTATATTTGCGTATGTGGAATGATTAGCCCTCGTTAGATTAGTACAAGTGACCTCACTGAATGCATAGCAAGTACGGTGTCTCAATGCTAAACGCTGTGTCTCGGGTTTGAATCCCGACAACTGCGGACGCATTTCGATGGCGAGTCCATGCATCAATACACGTGTACATTTGATTAGGTACAGCCTCATGAATCCAAAATATTTATCGATTGGACTGGAAACGCGTGTATCCAGATCGATTATGCGTGTATCTTAATGTTATTCTGGCGTGTAAGAATAATAATTTAAACCTCCAGACGCCCTTGGTATTCCATTTAGCATTTTAATAGAGTTAGGCCAAAGAGTGTGAATATATTTTAGTTGACATTGGTATACATTAAGCAAATTTAATGACATGTGACCCTTAGCCGCATAGCCAAGGCGTTTATAAGCCACACTTAATTTTTTTCTTCTACGTGTGGCTGATGTCCGCGCGTCCCTGACTCGTACATGCACGATATATGTGAAGCATTTCTTTGCAAACTCAATCTTCATTGACCATTGGTCACTGTCTAACCGCCTATGTCACGAAGCCATCTTAATGGTCAGAATCTCTTCCAATACGCGAAACTTGATGTGGTAGGGCATGAATCTGTTACAGACATGAATGATCTATCTTGAAATCGCTATCACGATATAATTCTGAGCCCCGTCACGAATAAGGTTAACACCATTACAAATGTCGGCCGTACCAGGACTGCTCCGTACGGGATTAGGGATATACGCCACATGAGATTCAAGGTAATCGCAATTTCCCCAGTAATTTTAATTACTTTCACGCAGACACCGCTCCGAAATATGTAGGGTGAAAATATTGACAGCGCCTCGAAATATATGTACAAGGACACTTTACCTAAATGGAATCCTCTTCAGCCAAAGAGGAATGGAACGCTCGGAGCCTTCGCTGTGCAGGCCCGACGTCTCGTGCCCCTAACGTTCCCACGAGAGGCACGAGAGACGAAACAGAAAAAGAGGTTCGCCGAACATCACGAAGATGTAGAAATGGAAGAAGAAAAAGAATTTATACTGCGGTTCAGAGTGATGCGAACGTTGTCAAAATAATAGTTCATGCTTAGAAACGAGGGCACCTGTTCTGACATACATATTATCGTACCCACTCCGCTTTTTAGGTATCTATATTTAGGAACCGCGGCTACTGAGACCGCCAAGGTCACAGGTTCGACCCCCCCCCCTTTTTTTTTCCAAGGGTGGTTGTCATAAGCTCGAGATTACGTCGGTAGGGGGGTCCTGGCGACGGTTGGACACCTGAAAGGCTTTCAGTCGTTCAAGTGCCGTTTACAACTCACTCCTACACCAGAACAGGAATTGACCTCCCTGGTGAAGTACTTGGCCACCACCTCCCACACGATGTCTACAATTAAACCCTCGCCCTCAGTGTCCAGCAGCTGCAGAACATCTGTCCACGGCGGCGGTCAGCTCTGTGAAGCAGCAGAGGGCGGTAACAATCACTGGACCCGGACAGGCCGCCACAGGAATCTAAACATTGGAACGTTCAATGCAAGATCCCTCTCAAGCGAAGCTAGATTAGCAGAATTACTCGAGGAACTAGAGGGAGTTAAATGGGACGTGATTGGCCTTAGCGAAGTTAGGAGAGCAGGCGAAGCTTACATTGTCTTAAACAATGGACACGTCCTCTGCTATAGAGGACTACCCGAAAAGAGAGAATATGGCGTTGGGTTCCTAATCCACAAAAATATAGCGGGCAACGTAAATGAATTCTACAGCATTAACGAAAGGGTAGCATCCGTCGTAATAAAACTAAATAAGCGGTGTAAACTTAAGATAATCCAGGGATATGCGCCAACAACGAGCTACGACGATGAACAAGTAGAGCAATTCTACGAGGATATCGAATTAGCAATAAAGTACGGACGCAATACACAGTAGTCATGGGGGATTTCAACGCAAAAGTAGGAACGAAACACACTGGAGAGCAGGCGATAGGCAACTACGGCGTCGGCCGTATGAATAACCGTGGGGAAATGATAGTACAATTTGCCGAAAGGAATCGGCTTCGAATAATGAATACGTTCTTCAAGAAACACAAGAATAGGAAATGGACGTGGAAAAGACCTAACGGGGAAACAAAGAATGAAATCGACTTTATAATGTGCGAACAACCAGGTATAATTCAAGACACAGAAGTAGTGGGGAAGATAAAATGCAGCGATCACAGACTGGTAAGGGCAAAGATTGTACTTAACCTAAAGAAAACAAGAACTAAATTATTTACTAGCAAAAAATGTAATGTAGAGGTAATCAGAGCGAAAGACGACGAATTTAAAGTCGCCCTAAGCAACAAGTTCAAGGCCTTGGACGAAAACGGTGACAATTTAGAACAAATAAACAAAACCATAACGAAAACAATCCTTGAAACCGCGATAGAAGTCGGGGGTAAAACAACAAAGCAAGCAAAAAGTAAGCTGTCCCAATCTACCAAGGACTTAACAAAAAAACGCCAACAAATGAAAGTAACTTCATCAAAAGATAAGATAGAATTCGCAGAACTATCAAAATTGATCAGTAAAGCCAGGCAAAGAGATGTAAGAAACTTTAACATGAGAGAAATAGAGAAAGCAGTAGAGAAAGGCACCAGCATTAAATTGGTCAAAAAGACACTGCACTGAGGAAAAACAAAAAGCATGCGCTAAAATATAAACAAGGTAAAGTTATCAAAAGTTTCACCTAAATAGTAAAGGTAGCAGAAGATTTCTACTCGGAACTGTAGAGCTCTCAGACAGACCATACAACCTTAATAGAAATAGAACCAGAGGAGAACACTGAAATTCCATGTATAACCGCTGACGAAGTCAAAAAAGCTGCCAAAGGCATGTCCCGCGGTAAAACAGCTGGTGACGATGGTATAACAGCCGACTTGATCAAAGACGGAGGAGATATTGTACTTGAAAAACTTGCATCGCTCTTCACGAAATGTTTCAAGACATGTAGCGTACCGCGCAGCTGGAAAAATGCTAATATAATCCTTATCCACAAGAAAGGTGACGTAAAGGACTTAAAGAATTACAGACCAATCAGCCTACTGCCAGTAATATACAAGCTATTTACAAAGGTAATTTCTACGAGGATAAGAGAAACACTCGAGTTTAACCAACCGAGAGAACAAGCTGGTTTTAGGAAAGGTTACTCGACAATGGACCACAGCCACGCTATCAACCTAGTAATTGAGAAGTACGCGGAATATAACAAACCTCTTTATATGGCGTTCATCGACTACGAGAAAGCATTTGACTCCATAGAAATACAAGCAGTTCTAGAAGCTCTACATCGACTAGGGGTACCTGGCGTATACGTGAAAACCATAAACAACATATACAAAGATTGCACAGCCACACTACTCCTACATGAGAGAAGCAGAGAAATACCGATCAGGAGAGGTGTGAGACAGGGAGATACAATATCCCCGATGCTATTCACTGCATGTTTAGAGGAAGTCTTTAAACGTCTAGACTGGGCAGAAAAGGGCATTCGAATAGACGAAGAATATCTAAGCAATTTAAGATTTGCGGACGACATTGTGCTCTTTAGCAATGATGGTGACGAATTACAAAACATGATTGATGACCTAAACAGGGAAAGCATTAAAATTGGATTAAAAATGAATGGGCAAAAGACCAAAGTTATGCTCAATAGCTTAGCTAAGGAACAGGAATTCGAAATCAACAATGAACCCTTACAATGTGTAAACGAATATGTATATCTGGGACAGTTAATATCAGGAACTCCTACCCAGGAAAATGAAATTCTCCGTAGAATAAGGCTGGGCTGGAGCGCATTCGGAAGGCATTACGAAATCATGTCCGGAAACTTACCGCTCTCATTAAAGCGAAAAGTATTCAATCACTGCATTCTCCCAGTGCTAACGTACGGTCCACAAACATGGAGAATAACAAAAAAACTAGAGATGAAACTAAGGAGCACGCAACGTGCAATGGAAAGAAAAATGATAGGGGTAACGTTAAGAGATAAAAAAAGAGCGGAATGGATCAGAGAACAGACAGGAGTAGCCGATATTATCTTATCAATTAAAAGAAAGACGTGGACATGGGCAGGGCATGTCATGAGGAGGAAGGATAATAGGTGGACAGTAAGAGCGACGGAATGGATACCGCGAGAGGGAAAACGCAACAGAGGTAGGCAAAAGGTTAGATGGAGCGATGGAATGAAAAAGTTTGCGGGCATAAAGTGGAACCAACTCGTTCAGGATAGGGTGAATTGGAAATCGATGGGAGAGGCCTTCGTCCTGCAGTGAACCTAAACAGGCTGATAATGATGATAGCAAAACTTGTCTAGCTATCTAGAAAAATACACGTCACATAACTGATACTAATCCCAATCGTAGCTTGTATGTTTACGCTGCTGCCCGAGTCCATCGAAAGCCAATATATCGTATGTGTGACAGAAGCTTTCATGAAGTAACAACAGCTGTATGCGGCACAGAAAGTGAGTTTTCTAACGGCTTCTCTGTTACTGGAAAAATCCGAAGACATCTATTCACTGGTATACTTGGGCGCTTGATGTTCGTATCCCGCTCGTGCTTGGCATGTGTTCTCCTGTCACTAACGAATGACCGGGATGTTTTCTTTTTTTATTTAATTGCAACCACACAGAGAGAAAACCAAGACCAAGTGGTCTTTCACAACTGCATAAATTTGTGCCTAAACATGTGACCTCCCAAAATGCACTTTATGAACATCCTGCATGAGCGTCAACACTTTTATCTGCCGTAGTTGTCCGTCGTAGCCACTCCGTCTTCATCGAACGCTGAGCTGTCTCGAACGCTGGCACGCGCTCTTGCGTCACGAGTTCACGCCGGTTCCTCTTCGTCACCTCGAACGCTGGCATGCGCTTTTCTGTCACGAGTTCACGCCGGTTCCTCTTCGTCTACTCCGACATCACTCAGTTTCGGTTTCGTTTCGTATTGCATCACAATTTCCCCAGTTTTAAGTAGTTGTTCACAACCTTTCTGGAAGGTAGAAAATGCGAAACGAATACCACAGTGTTCTAGAGAGCTCAGTTGTCTGTCCACACAGCACGAAGCACGGCTAAATTAATCCGGAAATCGGCACTATTTACGATGAACTTCCGGAGCTTCGCCTACTCATCATCATTCACTCCGTGGATATGCGTGGATTTTTTTGTCTACAACAGATAGAAAAATGGAAGACCTCCTCTTCCACGGCAATGTTATCGCACAGAAAGGTGCATTCATGCCACTCTTGCTGAAATACGCTGGTTAATATTAACTGTACAGTAATATGCTCCGGTGAAATTGCGCTATGCAGCAACGCCTTTGAAAACATCATGGGCGTAGCCTTGAAATAGGTTATTCGCAATAAAGCGATACGTTTCTTTTTAATCGGCTGCCGTGGCCATTTGTTCCATAATCACATACGGCTGAACTCTCTGAGCACAGTATTTGGCTTGTGCCCGAAAAATTCTTATTGGTGGTTCCTGTGCAGCTGCTTCTGCTAATGATAAAAAAAATGTAGGTGACCCCCAACATTTATAGAAATGTCATTAACGGCGCTATAGGCCCTAGCGTTTTCTGCGTTCTTGGTTGAATGGGGTAAACCTGAAGTCAACTGCAGTTAGACTAGCACATACAAACATATCCCATGCGGGTATGTGCCACACGCACTCTTCCTCCTTCCTTCCTTCCTTCCTTCCTTCCTTTCTTTCTTTCTTTCTTTCTCTGCAACGTATCTGTAAATTGTTTTTCGTGTGGATTAGCTGTGGCCCATGCCTTCATATCCCTGGTTTGGACACCTATATCCAATCTGACGGGCTCGTAGCCACCTTAAGTTCTCCGGATTATTTCTTTTTACAATTATATCCAATCTTTGTTATAATCAGATTATCCCTCCACACCCTAGTCATCGTATAAAAAGGTTAACATGTTGGTTTTATGTGAGGGTTATTCTTGTTTGGGCTTTCTCTGCGGGACTTATGGACCAGACCACCCTATGGCATATCTGGCGTGCCCAGCATGGAACCTAGTGTCGCTTGGTGCTAGCGCCATGAAAACGAAAGTTGCACTGTGTAAGGTTGCACAAAGTAAGGCGAGGTCCACACAAAGATTGCATTGGGTAACGAGAGAACCCCATGAAGGCGTGTGTTTTATTTTTAATCATCATATATAAAGAAAGAAGACAGAAGCTATATCACTATAGCTCAGTACTGTAGTAATAATTTTGTCATCGCTTACGCGTTTGCTGAGCAAAACCTTTTGCCATAGAAACCTCAACGCATACATCAAAACGCTAGCTACAGCAGTCGGTGAGTACAAAAATATTTTGCTGCAAAATAAACAGCGGCTCTGATATTAATCAGCTACTAAGAAGCATTTTGATGCGGTCAGTCATCAAGGCATTTGGGCGGCAAATCACGGGCATCACGTTAATTTCCATATGAAAAAGACAAGGTCCTATAATCAGTCACTGAGCAAGTATTGTACATATCAATCAGCACTTCATTCAGGATGAAGTGTGAGCGACAGAAAGACTTCGTAATCTCTGAAACGCCGTTCCATTCCATTACGATAAACGCACCAACCAACTCCATCCTGAATGCACTGCTGACCACGTTAACATAATTGGAATGGATAGGAAGCGCAAAACCCACCCAACAAACAGCAAGAAAGCGCGCGGCCACAAATACGTAACCATCAAAATAATTGCTTCTGTTTAATGCTCCGGAACCACGATGTGGTGATAAATGAAGCTTTCCTTGCGGGCTCAGTAAACTTTTTCTACCTGAGGTACTTTGAGGCTCTTGTCTATTCCTCATCATGTGCATCATGAATGACAGCGTGCACAATCGAAATTCCTCTCTAAGTGATCTGCGTATATCAGTGTTTTCGTTGCTACTTATCCCTTCCCATTCTCCGCTGCCGGTATTTTCTCGGCGCACCTAACTCAAAAACTTATACAGTCATCGCCTATGCCGGCATCTTGCTTTGGGTCACATGAAGTGTCCCGATACACACGATAATATTCCCTAGTAATATTAAAAAAGCCAGGTATACGCGTCCTTGTTCTCTGGATATTTCTATATCCTGCATTGGGGCAAAGAGGTCTAAACATCTGCCGATTGCGCGGTCATTGTGTTGTGCTCAAATACTAAGACTTTCTAACCATATTTGCATTTTCAATGTTGTACCTTGTACGGTGAACCCACACAATAAAAATGTAGTGGTCAGCGGTTTATGCAAGTCAATGTTAACCTTCTGTCTGTTGTCTTTATAAGAAGTTTTTACAACTCAAGCTGATACCTGTGAACAGGTGTAGCAGCCAGGCACACCCGGACGTCGTCTACTGCCAGAACCAAACAAAATACTACAAAGAAATTACAGCGATATTCAGAACATTACAAGAGAGAGGGTTAAGAAAAGGCAGGAAGGTTAACCAAACGCGCGTCCGGTTTCCTACCCTGCGCTGGGGAAAGGGATAAAAGGGTTAAATTGAATGACAAATAGAGGAAGAGAGAGAGAGAAGAGCGCAATCACGAGCACACTTGCTTAAGTACAGTCTCTAGAGGCGGTCGCAGAGACCTGTCGACCTCAGGTACGTGAGCAACGCCTTCGTCGCCTTCTGAGCCACCGAAGCATATGGCCAGGGCCAAAGTAATATGAAGCACATCACCAGAACAGGCGGAAATACCTGGCATCTGACACCAAGCTTAAACGAGAAGGCGCGAAAATCTCTTATAAGTGACCCTGATACATAGCTCTCGAGAACTTTGCAGAGGCACGGAAGTTTGCTTGAAAAAAAGTGGCAGCCTGCGTCGTGGTGCTCGTTCATAATTGTTACCAAGTTGCCACTGGTACTCGAAACACGCTACAGAACTTGTTGTGCGTTTCAAATATTTAATAATTAAATAAAGATTTCCTTGCCCGAGTGTGCTTAGCCACTGCAAAATTCCTAAGTGAATCGCGATTATTCTGCCGCTCAATTTGTTCTTGCGGATATCAATTTATTCTCGATAATTGCGGCATTCCTTCTGTTAGTACTACATATCATGTATGGTGGTATCTTTTTCCCTTATACCTCTTTTCCGCGCATCCCGCGCAGTGTGGGCGTAAGCCAGGAACAAGTAGTTACTTATGGGGGATAACATGAGTGACAGGTCATGATATCCATAGCTTTACGTTCATGCAAATTACACAATAGTTAACGATAACAAAGTAGCCTGTGGCTCATACACGCATCACATATGCGAGCATTAACCCATACGATATTTAGCATTAACGTGTAGATCTTGTAATAAATTACATCTCGTGCTACTCGGCTGCCAAGTATTTCGGTTATGAACAGCAAAGTCTCGGTTTCGATAAAAAAAGTTATTAGCTTTCGCATTTACTTCCCATAAGTGGCAACAAACAATCCTAGAAATCTCATTCATTTATTTATTTTATTTATTTATTTATATTGGCGTGGAAATGCATTTGTGCGTCATCATACTTATATTTTATCATATTTCCATATACTGAGTGCTCAAGAGTCGAGGTTGTAATCTTTGGTTACCTCTCTTTGTCAGAAAGCTGGCATTATAACGCAACTAGTAATATGAAGCCTGTCGCCTGTAATATCTACAGGGATTCTGATGGTGCCATTTATAATAAAAGGCGCATTCAGGCAATGTATAACGTAGACTACAGTGACTTTGGTTCTTGCAGGATCCTTCGCTATTTCTGTCGATATGTTCGGTTATAGTTGCTCACAATAACCGATGACGGATTATTGCATTCACTATAAAACGCCGAAAGTTAGCACACTTGACTTCAGTGGTGGTCTCCGACAATATCTTTCAAGGTACAAGTGAGGTCGAGCAGCGGCTTTTTTACATGACACCTTTACTAATAATAAATATGTAATACATAATTGGAAAATCGCTAAGCCTAATCTACGGTGTCAGCATTCGGCAGTTGCCTATAATCTGTTTCAGATGTTCCGTGCTGCCTATGGAATCTACGAGAATCTTTGACCAACCAGGAGGGTGAACACGTGGTAAACGTGTCCTTCCGCGGCTCGCCATCTGCCAATGGCCAGCGCTTCGGGGGCAGCTGCAGCCCCGGAAGGAGGAAGACGAAGCGGGGGGCGCGTGCCCGAAAAATGGAATTTCGTTTCGCTTCGGAAGAATTCTGCGCTCGATGACCCCGTAGCCTGGACTCTGCTGCACGGAATTAGAGAAACAGACTATACACGAGGACATAAGCGTTTTCAACGCGTTAAATTTTGAGGGCAGATCGATGAACGAACCCTTAGCAGAGAGACAGACAGAAAGTCATACAGACTCAGTCTCGTAATCAGTCTCAGTCAGTCTCTGAGTGAAGAGAAGAATTTTACTCAAAAAACGCCCTGAGACCAGAATCCCCTCAAGGGGAAGCGCATACCGCGGGCCACGTGGTGACAGGAAGGGGAAATCCCTCGGGCATGTTGCTGGCCCTCTGTACAGCCCGTATTTTAAACATCCCGTTACGAAATGGTAAGTGCCGCAAAACATGGATACGAGGGAAGAAGAGTGGACCACAAGAACGCCGACTATCAACGGAAGCAGAGCGCAGAGGCGGAAAAGAAATAAAGAAGACACACCACTTAACTAGGCGTGTTCACGAATGCTGACGGCACCTGTAGAACACGTGCCGGTCAATGCGAGAGGCAAATTCAAAGACATCATCTCTTCTCTGTTCAAGCTAATCGACTCCAGGATCGCGCATGCGCTTCTTCTATTATTGATATCCCAGGCTTGGAACATTAAACCCGTTTCTTCACCTTATCCGTGTATAGAATCGCGCATTCGTTAAACTTGGGCGTGCAGTTAAAATGCCGGCAGTGCAAGGATCAGTTAGGAGGAGTTCGGCCGGATAACGATATGTCAGATGTTTATTTAGTCTCTGATTAATAAAACGATCATCTTTTTTCGTAGAAACATCCGAAGTTAAAAAAATCGTATACGCCATACCCATGGGACAGTCGATAAAATTATCCTTCGTAGAATGCTTTACAGAGCCAATGTGTGTTCGCTTCTTACTTTGCAAGTGCTCGTCTTTCATTCGCGTCCGAATGTATCCTAAGTTTTTTAGGTGCTCAAAAACAACTTTAACACCATACCTACTCCCGCCTTTCCTAAGTTTGTGCGAAAGTGCGAATTTATTTCCGTTTCCGGACTTCCCCAATAGCCCGTACCTCGTGATCACGACATATGGTGATTGATCAAAGGCTTAAAAGACTCCATAGTGTGCATGAAACCGAGGGCAGTCTATAACCTAGGAAATTTTGGTCTAAAAAGCGTCCCAAGTTTTTTATCAATTTTCGCGGATATTTTTCTTCCTTTTCTCGTACAGGTCGCGCTTACTTACGAGGGACAAGGACGACGATAATGATGGAACAACAGGGCATGCTTGGAAGATTCGCCTATGCTACGGGGTGATAAGGGCCCGCAAGAAGCACCTTTCCTGCATTTCGCCGACAGGTTCACCCCTTGCTGAAAAACTATTACGCGACATAGGCACTTCTGCTGCCGCTAACGGGTTTGCAGCTCCTCTATTTCATCTGTACTGCGACTCCAGGTGGGAACTGTTTCCTGTCGACATGCGAACTGGGCCGATGGTGAAAATAACAGCTTGGTCAACCCAACACAAGGTTCGCCAAATGGAAGGAGCTCTGCAGCGAGATCCAGGCCGACGCGCATTGCAGCCAACGCAGACAGCTCCGCGACCAGCAGGGCGGCGTGCTAATGGCTGGAGCAACATCGTGACTCCTGTCTGCGGGATGTTGAACGTGCACAAGGACAACGACAATGCCATCCTCGAGCTCGGAGTCCTGGTCGAGTACAGGAACTTCACGGCGTTCGGGCCACACTACTTCGCCATTTGGCAGTCTTCTGGGACCTATAAGTGTTGAACGGAACGTCGTGTTCCATCGCTCTTTCTACCGGCTGCTCCCGATGACATCCTCGGCAAGACGCTACTCCGGGGTCATGGTCTTCGCAGGGATCGACGCTGACTGCGGCGGTGGAAGTCCGTGACCTGGACCATTCGTTCGCGTTTCTGACGCCAACCAGGACACGCCTGCTTTGGTGCGAGGTTCCTGTGTAGTGCTGCTGCTGCCTCAAGTCAGGAGAACGCATCCATATATATGTTTGCTTTTACGCGATTATTTAATTACCATTGCAATGTGCTTTCCTTCCGTACTTTTCAACTCAAGATGATGTATAAGAGGAATAAATCATGCCGTTCCGCCTGAGCAGTGCGGTATGTCTGAGGGCCTTCCCGGCGCCTCATATTGACTCCTGTGCATTCTGAATGACATGACAAAATTTGTGGTAGCAAAACTTGTTACCTTCTCTGCAGCACTAAAGTTATTAGAGACAGCGAGAGATGCACTTAAAGAGCCCGTACCTTCGATCGGGTTATATTCGCATTTGCAAGTGTATTTATTGCCCCAGAAAGCTCCCCCGAAGCGTCGCTGTGACGCATAAATGTGCAACACAAACCGATAAAGAAAAAAATTGTTGAAAACAACTTGATATAGCGATAGCGATTTCAAGATAGTCATGTCTGTAACAGATTCATACCTACCTCGTCAATTTTCGCGTATCGGAATAGAAGCAGAGAATTAGGATCGCTTCGTGACGTAGGCGGTGAGACAGTGACCAATAGTCAATGCAGATTTTGTTCGCAGAGAAATGCTTTGCATTTATTTTGCTTGTATGAGTCAGGGATGCGCCGGAATCAGCCACACGTAGCAGAAACACTACAAGTGTGGCTTACAAACGCCTTCCTTACGCGGCTAATGTTAAATTGGCGGTTTAATTCGAATAATGTATACCAATTTCAACTAAAATATATTAAACCTCACGGGCCTAACAAAATTCAAACGTTAAGTGCCACAGGAAGGACGCCTGGAGATTTCAAATTTTTCGTCTTACACGCCTGCATAACATTAAGACACATGCACACTGACATCAAGGAACTGGCTGCAGCTGCCTGTTCACCTAATGCGGACAGCCATGTCACGTTGTCTGGGCTAGGATGCACTATTGCTGGGAGAGCATGTTGGTTATAGGATGTCGGACTTGGCTGCCATTTCCTATAGGTTCCCTCTTGAAGTGCCGTAATAGACGCATCTCAGAGACAGCAAGGAATTGTTCCTTCTTCCCCACCCAAGCAGCGCACGCCAACAAAGACAAGGGGCGCTCCCACTGATCTTACACTCGTCACTCAAAAGACAAATATAGTCTTGATGCGAAGAGCATCAAGGTGGGCCTGATCTTCTACCGCGATCTACGCTGCTGCCTCTGCCTTCTGCCGTCCATGCCACCGTACCAGGGCAGCTTCTCGCAAACCACGCCAAAGAAGGAAGACAATGGCACTGAAAACATGACTCAACGCAGCCATGGAGGAGGTTGTGTCGGATAGGGGGTACGGCGTGCGGGAATCAAATCCCTTCATAAAAACGCTGCGACCCTCTCATCTATCTAGCTGCGACACCAGTCAGCGTCACGCAGCTCTCTTCATGGACAAATTCGTGCAGAACGATCACAGCCGCCTGCAAATCGTAGTCGACTGAGCTACGAAGAGGTTTCTTAAAGACGCTTGACAAACTTCCACGTGGTCAACACACCGGGGAGCATGCGGCTGCTGATTGCTTCCGGAGATGGACGGTGCCAGTCAGCTGCATGTACTGTAATGACGTTCATTTCCAATGCTAGCGACCAGCTCACACTTTAGAAGAAATAAAGACAACTATCAGAACAGAAGAAACAGAATAACAATAGTTCCTCATTTCGGCGTAGTCTCTATTGACGTTTCAAAGATATGAGGTTGATCTTGTCGCGCTACACGGTGATGACTGACTCACTCAAAGAAAGTGCTGCTTAAGTGGTTCGGAAAAATTTGGAGCCGTTTTGCTAACATCACGTAAAGAGACGTGTCGAAAGAGACGTGGGAGCTATAAACTGCTTCCCCTGATTATGCAACGAAAGTTCGTATTGTGCACTGAGAGGGCTTTGTTAGTGAATTTCTAATTGACATTTTTATGCGTATATATTTCTTCGCTGTATCTAGTCCCTTCGCTGTAACTAGTCTAACGCATTTGGAACATGGGCCAGAAAAAAATATCTTTGTAATAAAAAGCTCGCTTTAATGCGACTACTGGCGAAGATAACGTATTTGTTGCGTGGATGGCCAATTTGGATAGATAATTAAATCTCAAAGAAATCGACGATTTCATTGTTACACAGGTGCATTTTTCAAATATTCATACACATACCTGCTTTGCGTGCGTATGCGTGGTAATAAAATAACATGTCAAGCTTATTACAATGCGCAGCATACGATGGCGTTAACAGCGACACAATTGGCAGTATTATTCTCTGCAGTATCAAGCCCCTAAATAAACGGAAAAGAAGTGAGGTATAGGCCTTTAAGGCTATTTGTTTTTATTGTTGTATATAAATGAAGTGATTGATTTCCGTGTTTAGTTTCCCAAAAGTAGGATCTTATTATGAAAGATGCCGTGGTGGAGGGCTGCGGAAATACAAACACCCTTGGATTCTTTAACGTGCACTGACACAGCGCAGCACACTGGTGTCGACATTTCCCCTCCATCGAAATGCAGCCGCCGCAGCCGGGATTCGATCCCGCGAAATTCGGATCTGCAGCCTCGTACCGTAGCCACCACACAACCGTGAAGGGGCTTTTAGAATCTTCTGTTAACCTGTAATAACAGAAATCAGTGGTGTGCACAGAGAAGAATGCGTTTAGTATAAATATTGTCGTTCGCAAAGAACGTTCTCGCCAGAACACTGAAACAGGCAAGCCCCCCCCCCCCCCCATCAGGGTTTGCTAATCTACGTATTTCTAACAGTGGCCGTGAAATCAAATTCCTTCGTGCGAACTGAATGCAGTTCTCCACCGACCATTGAAAGCATTATAACCGGTGCTTCCGCCGACGCTTCCTCAAGTTCCTAAAAATAGATTTTTGAGAAAAAATAAGTCTTCTAAACTCCAAGTGGCATGTTTGGCTGGCGTCCGTAATATTGCGAGACATGTAAATAGCTAAAAAACCAAAATTGTCGACTCATTTTTCAATTAGATGCGTTCCGCGGTGTTTTTCCAAGACCTGTGTATATTTTGTAGCCACGCAGACTATGTATGTTACGACACCAATTTGTGAAGGAAAGAAAAAGTAATTCACTGAATTCCTGGAGGCCGTGATATCCTCGTACGTAGAAACCAAATCTCGCTGCAAAAGGATATGTGAAAAGCACGCCTAAACCTCACATGCTCTGGTCACGTGTACCATGACTACGGCGCGGGAATGTGCGGGGTAAGCAAAAAAAGAACGCCTTCTGCAGCCTATGATGAGCGTCAAGGCTTCCTTGTTAGGGCAAGTAGCACATCGTACATTTCGAATTGGCCATCCCGATCTTTCCGAAACAACGTTAGCAGAGGTTGATGTCGCTGCAGTCTAACAGTTTCCTCGTTAATAGTCTTTCTGTTTTTCTCAAAAAGTGTCTATACTCAATATTTTTGAAAGCGTTTGCCAAAGCACTTTGTATACTGAATTTACCGATGCAGTAGGTACTTGTTCTAGTCTGTTTAGTAATATACGTTTCT